>LR751484.1:154538-166621 GCA_902729485.2 Mus minutoides
GGATGCTCACAATCATCTATAGGGCAGAACACAGGGTCCCCAATGTAGGAGCTAGAGAGAGTACCCAAGAGCTGTAGGGGTCTGCAACCCTATAGATGGAACAACAATATGAACTAATCAGAACCCCCAGAGCTCATGTCTCTAGCTGCATATGTATTAGAAGATGGCCTAGTTGGCCATTATTGGAGAAGAAAGGCCCTTGGTCTAGCAATGTTTATATGCCCCAGTAAAGGGGAATGCCAGGGCCAAGTAGCGGGAGAGGGAGGGTAGGGGAGCAGGGTGGGGGGAGGATATAGGGGACTTTTGGGTAACATTTGATATGTAAATGAAGAAACTCTCTATAAATAAACAAATAAATAAATAAATAAAAGAATTTTAAAGAGACATAAAAAGGGCCCAAATTAATTGTAAAATATGGGACCCAAAAGAAATTTACCAAGTAACAAACTTGAGTATCTCACTGACTCCACTATTCAAGAAGAAAAAGGTACAAAGAGCTATCTATAAGCATACAGAGATTAGTTTCTACCAAGAAATGGGTGAAGATTTCACATTAAAGGTTTTGAACTGAGCCTTCAAAGGTGCATATGGTGCAATTATAATTTGAAGGATGGCACAAAATTTTATATCATTCTGAAAATTGCAATACGGATCATATAAGCATGAAAACCAAAATAAAAGTGTCTGATAAAACTCAGAGAGTGTCTGCTCTGAGGCAGAGGCAGGCAGATTTCTGAGTTCGAGGCCAGCCTGGTCTACAGAGTGAGTTCCAGGACAGCCAGGGCTATACAGAGAAACCTTGTCTCGAAAAAAACAAAATAAAAAAACACCACCAACAACACAGGCCAGATGGTGGTTGTGTATGCCTTTAATCCCAGAACTCAGGAGGCTCTGTGAGTACGAGACCAGCCTGGTTTACAGAGTGAGTTCCAGAACAACCTGGGCTACACAGAGAAGCCTTGTCTTGAAAAACAAAACAAAAAGCAGAAAATCTTAGTGATCTTGAAATCAGAAAACACTGCATTAATCATAAATTGGGTTATATTAAACCTTGGAAATCAAAAAACAGAAGTACCTTTAATCTCAGAGCCAAGAGGCAGGGGCAGGCAATCTTTGTGAGTTCAAGACCAGCCTAGTCTACATAGAGAGCTCCAGCAATGTCTCAAAAGACAAAAAAACAAAAAGACAATAGACAAAGCATGTCCAAGAATCTGAGAAAATATTTTTAATGTATGTATTTGACAAGGGAATTATATCCAGATAGAAATCTTGTTAATCAATAAAAGACTTTTTTTAGTGGGTAAGAAATGTAAACAGATACTTCAGTGAAGAATCAAAATGAACAACTGGTGCTGAACACACATGCGCGAGCACGTGCGCACGCACGCGCATGCGCACTCTCGCGCACTGAGTGGCAGAGGTGGTGCCACCACTGCCTAGAATCAAAAGGTAAGTATTGGGGGCAGGGCTACAGCCCAGTACTCCTTTCCTAGGCTTGAGTTTCACTCAAACTCAAAATGACTGATGCCCACAGAGGTCTGGAGGTGTCAGATGGATGGATTCACTGATGGCTGTGAGCCATTGTGGGGGTAACTGGAAAAGATCAAAATCTGAAATGTGGTTTCTACTGAATCTATCACTCTCACACTATCATAAAGTCGAAGTACAATGAGTAAAATCAAGTTAAAAACCAGCCACAGTAGACATATAGAATTTATATTTGTGTTTATTTTAGCTGAAAATTCTTTAGCTACAAATAAAATAGCTACAGTGAAATCTTTTACTTTTAAAATGTTTATGTTGTGTGTGTGCATGTATCTGCAGGCACACATGAGCACAATGCCACAGCACACGTGTCCAGATCAGTGGACAACTGTGCAGGTCAGTTCTCTTTCTACCATGGGAGTCCTGACAAGTCGCCTTTATCTATTAAACTATGTCACTGGCACAGTATGCTTTTAATCCAGCTCCTTACTCATAATCATTCAGACTGCTTCCTCTCCTATCTTTATTAATATTACACAGAATACTCCGATGAGCACTTCTTTAATTAATCTATGAGAAAATAAATCTATAGCACATACTAGTCATGGAATTCTATATTGTCTCAAAATCAGTATGCAAGTGTACTCTCCTCTGCCAACCATAAGTGTCTGTGTACTCATTAGCTAGCTTTTAATGTTTGAAAATATTCCTTGTCAGTTTAATTTGCATTTTTAATGTCAGGTTTACTGCTTTATATTTTTTCTATAAGCTGTTCATTCACATCCTTTGGTCACTTTCATATTGAATGCTGACTATATTCTGTCTTGAGTTGAAATAGTTACAAATAAAGAAAGTTAGTCCTTATGCACTATGTGGAAATTCTTCTTTTTCATTGATTTGTTGGTTAGCTGGATGATGATGATGTGTTGTTGTTTTGGGAGGTGGGTTCACTCACTATATAGCCCAGGTTGGCCTCAAACTCAAAATACTCCAGCCTTAACATCCAGAATACTGAGATCAGAGGCAAAGATACAAAGATACAAGAATTCTGTAACTAAAATCCAACCACAGTTGAAGACCACAAAATAACTCTACAGTTAGCATTCTTGATCTTTGGAGATTAGACATCGGGTTTCATACATACCAGGAACGTACTAACCACTAAGGCACCTTCCCCAGACTTTAAAATCAGACTAAGGATGAAACCCAAGTCCTCATAGCACTAAGCTATTCAGCCAGTCTTAGACTTTTTTTTTTTTTTCAGTTTATTTTATTGCAGGATTTAAGTTCCCCAGTTTACTTATCCTCCTGAGCCTGAACTTCCACAGTGGTTGCTTCTTTGTTTTGTAACCCTTAGAAAAGGTTTCTTTTAGCCAGGGACAATGGTGCATAATGGTGACTTTAATTCCAGCACTCAGGAGGCGGAGACAGGAGAACTCTTGAGTTTGAGGCCAATCTGGTCTACAGAGCAAGTTACAGGACAGTCAGAGCTGCACAGAGAAACCCTATCTTGAAACATCAAAAAGAAAAAAAGGTTTCTTTATCCTAAAGGCATAGAAAAGTTTGTTCTTATGTTCTCATTTTTAACCCTTTGGTTCTTCTAGCCACTTAAAGTGTGATACTAGGAACAGAACAGTAGATTCTTTCTGTAATCATGTCTCAGTAAATTAGGCAATATCTCCTACTTTATCTTCCTTTCTTTAAAGTAATATACTCTCCTCAAAGTAATCCAACAGAATTATTTTTATTAAAACAAAATGCCTCTTTGAAGAAATGAATAAAAGTCCAACAAAGGGAAGGGGGAGGCAGAGAACTGCCTCATGTGCACACTCACTGACCATTAACACTGGGGTGGTGTAGGGTGGGAGGTCCTTGCCTCTAAAACAAATTTATAAACAAAAATTATTTAAACATCTCACTAGGAGTTATGTTCAAAGTAAAAGGCAAGCGCACGCACACACACACACACACACACACACACACACACACACACACACAAAGCCACAAAGAAAATAAGTCATCACTTTAAAAATAAACTATATTGAATTTAATTTTACTACATTAGAAAAAAGTAACAAAGTCATAAGGTTAACTAAAAAGGATTTGGCAAGATTTACACCTGTTACCAACTGTAAATAAATAAATACAACAAAGAAAACTGGACAGATGCCTTAAACTGCAAAGATTTAGAGAAAACAGACAAGTACTTGAAGAAACTAATCAATGTCAAATACGTTTTGCAAAAACTGCAAGTAAAAGAAGCGAGACCATGTTGTATGACATTTTTGTCAGAAAAAAAAGGTTGCCTACCCAGGATTTAGTATATAAGTACAATAAGTCAAGTCTTGTATAAGGCAAAATAACCTTATGATTTCCAGGTTATCATTCAATTTGTGGTTAAACAGAAGTGTCTTTTTGCATTTGTTTGAATTTGGGTCAGTGCTCCAAAGTCTTTTCAGGCACAAACATGACTGAAACAAGAGATCAAGTACGTTAATGATCACCTAGCCAAGTGTTCCATCCAAGCACAGCAAGAATGAATGGATAATAGGGGAATGGATTTCCTATTGAGATACTCTCAAAACAAATCTCCAAACATTGCTCTGAACTGTCTGTCAGTATGTTTGAAACTATGTACACTTTTAGGTTAACATCTGTCAAGCTACTTGCTACAGAAACAGTAGCTTCTAACAACAGACTTCACAAGTTTGGCATAGACATTTTCCCCACTAAAAAAATCATCCAGAAGTTGATGGATGTATCCCAATGCTTCTCTGGAAGAGTCCATCCATGAATGAGTATGAATTTCAAACATTACTTGAGCATTTACCACAGGGAACACCATGTGATCCTACTCGTTCTCACACATTGTCCAAACTAATCACATCTAACATTTTTCTATTTAAATGATTTCACTCTTCATTCACTTGAGCCTTTGGCAAGTGTCTAGACAGTAAAGAAAGAAGCTAGGGCTATATAGGTATCAGTATTTCTCTTAGAAATGTTTCTAAAACCCTTTTCCTTCTATGTTGGTGATCAAACCTAGGAGGCTTCATGCATGCCAGGCAAGTACTAAGCTTTAATTTCTACTTTCCCTTATAATGTTGATGAAGTCTTACTTCACACAAAAACTAGAGTTATCTGAAAGGAGGGAACCTCAATTGAGAAAACACCTCCCTAAGTGCCAGCTGTTGAGCATTTTCTTAATTAGTTATGATGGGGAAAGGCCAGCCCATTGTGGGTGGTGCCACCCCTGAGTCCTGGGTTCTATAAGAAAGTAGGTTGAGCAAGCCAATGGGAAGCAAGCCAGTAAGCAGCACCCCTCCATGGCATCTGCCTCCAGGCTCCTGCCCTGCTTGAGTTCCTGTCCTGACTTCCTTTGGTGACAGCAATATGGAAGTGTAAGCCTATAAACAAACCTTTTCCTCCCCAACTTGGTTTTTGGTCATGGTGTTTTATCATAGCAATAATAACCCTAACAAAGACAACATTGTTGACCTTTCTTTACAGAAATCTATATGGAGATAAACTTCTACCTCACCAACAGCTCATTTTTTTCAACTTAATGAGTCGTCATTTCCACTGGTTATATTCTATTAGACATTGTAAAGTAATCTATAAAAGATTACTGCTGAGATGGCTCTGTAATTAGGAGTGCTTGTTGTTCTTACAGAGGACTGGAGTTCAGTTCCCAGCACCAACATGGTGGCTCACAACTACTCCAGTTCCAAACCATTCTGACACCAGGCATGTATGTGATACACACAATGATTTATAAGCAAACAATAGAAAACGTACTAAGTAAACATGAAAATCAGGTCCAGTGACAGGCCCAAAGTAGGATCCAGCTCATGGGGAAGCCCCAAGACCCGACACTATTACTGAGGCTATGGAGCACTCACAAAAAGGGATCTATCATGACTGCCCTCTGAAAGACCCAACAAGCAGCTGAAAGCAGCTGAACGAATAAGATGCAGATATTTGCACCCAAACAAAGGACAGAAGCTGCTGACCCCTGTGGTTGAATTAGGAGAACGCTGGGAGAAGCTGAGAAGGAGGGCAACCCTCAAGGAGGACCAGCAGTCTCAGTTAACCTGGACTGCCAAGATCTCTCAGACACTGATCACCAACCATGCAGCATACACTAGCTGATATACACATATACAGCAGAGGACTGCTGGGTCTGGGTTCAGTCAGAGAAGATGTACCTAACCCTCAAGAGACTGAAGGCTCCGGGGAGTTTAGAGGTCTGGTGGGGTGGGGGTGGGGACATCCTTGTGGAGAAAGGAGCACGGTGAGGAGGTATAGGATGTGGAACAGTTGGAGGGTGGACTGGAAGGGGAATAAAATCTGGAGTTTAAAATAAATAAAGATTAAAAAAAAAAAAGACATGAAAAATCAATCTCTTAAACCTTAACGATTTTTCACAAAAGAAGTCACTTGATATGCACTCACTGATAAGTGGATATTAGCCCAGAAACTTAGAATAGCCAAGATACAATTCGCAAAACACAAGAAAATTAAGAAGAAGGAAGACCAATGTGTGGATACTTCATTCCTCCTTAGAATAGGGAACAAAATACCTATGGAAAGAGTTACAGAGACAAAGTTTGGAGCTAAGATGAAAGGATGGACCATCCAGAGACTAACCCACCCGGGGATCCATCCCATAATCAGCCACCAAACCCAGACACTATTGCATATGCCAGCAAGTTTTTGCTGAAAGGACCCTGATATAGCTGTCTCATGTGAGGCTATGCCAGTGCCTGGCAAATATAGAAGTGGATGCTCACAGTCATCTATTGGATGGAACACAGGGCCCCCAATGGAGGAGCTAGAGAAAATACCCAAGGAGATGAAGGGGTCTGCAACCCTATAGGTAGAATAGCAATATGAACTAACCAGTACCCCCGCCCCCAGCTCGTGTCTCTAGCTGCATATGTAGCAGAAGATGGCCTAGTTGGCCATCATTGAGAAGAGAAGCCCCTTAAGGGGTCTTGCTAACATCACATGCCCCAGTACAGGGGAATGCCAGGGCCAAGAAGTGGGAGTGGGTGGGTAGGGGAGCAGGGTAGGGGAGCAGGGCGGGGGGGAGGGTATAGGGGACTTTTGGGATAGCATTTAAAATGTAAATGAAGAAAATATCTAATAAAAAATTGAAAAAAAAAACCTTAATGATTTTTTTAAAACACAAGCCTTTTAATATAGGACTAAGATAATAAATAGGGAAACTGTAACTGGGGGTTGGAGAATTAGCTCAATAGTTAGGGGTTAGAAGCACTTACTGCTCTTGCAGAAGACCTGGGTTCAATTCCCAGCACTCACATGGTGGCTTATTACTATCTGTATATCAGCCCCAGCGAATTGTATGCTCTCATCTGACCGGCACAAACACCAGGTGTGTATGTGTCTCACATACACACATAAAGGCAAAATGACCATACATGTAAAATAACCTGGAAAACCGTAACTGTCGAGGTTTATCATATGAGAATAAGCTATGTAAAAGAGAAGCATATGCCTCACACTCTGGAGGCCTAGATTCTAGGCATGTGCTCTGGTAAGGGGCATCTTGCTCCACTCTCACAGGCAGAGGGCAGACCTAAACTTTGGCATAAAGCTTCTTTTATAAGGAGCACTTATGACGAACAAGCATTCTCGGCCTCCTCACTTCTGGGGTAAGGGTGAATCCAGGGCCTTAGGCATGCCAGGCAATTGATTTTGGAAGCAACACATTTATCTGAACCATAGCAGACATTTTTAAACTGCATTTGAAAGAGACCACAGGATAAACTCTCATAGCAAACAATGGATCAACTAAAGAGGATGGTAAAAGAAATTATCCAAGAAAAAAGTAATGTTTAAAAGAGAAAAAATAAGAATATATACACAGAGAAATGTGTAAGATTCTATCAGGGTTACTAAGAGAACTAACTATAAATGTAATGTTAAAAAGTCTGATATCCAAAGATAGAATTGTGAAAATTAGCTAGACTTAAGCTGGGTCAGTCATTTTCTTTTATATTTTTTTTCAGCTTTAAACTGTAGGAGAGGGATATGTGCTCAATCACACCACTCTCAAATGCTAGTTATGCAACAACATATTAAATAGACAGTGAAAACTTGGACTCTTCATTCCCAGTGTGCTACATAGCTACCCCCCCCCCCCCCCCTGACTTATTACTCATCCCACAGACGCTGATTCAAACTTCCACGCACAGCCTAGTACTAACCAGGGGACTAGAATCCAATTGAGAGACAAGTACTTTTAAATGACTGATGCTGCTTGGGAAGAATCCTCATTACAAAATTCAGCACCACATCCAACTCTGCTAGCAACAGTACAGCACAACCAAAAAAAGAACATTACCAAATATAATGGTAAAGATAAGTCATTAAAACTCAAAGAAGTTAGCAGTTTTAACTACAGAAAAATGTAAAGGCCAATGCTGACTGGAAGGACTGCTAGTCTTCAGTGAGTTTTAATGCCAATCAACAGAGTTTCAAGCCAACGAACAGAATTCTTAACATATGTAAGGGCTCAGAGCCACAATTATATTCTTTCTTTAGTCAAGAACACCAAGCAAAATCATCTTTCAAACTACAATGGCCATGTTAATAATTATACAAATGGAGCTTTCTGAGGTCTACCACCAAAACACTAATTTCCTAAAACAAGTATTTCAGACCTCAAACAAGTTAAAAACTTTAGACAGAATCAAGATTCTTGACACGTTTTAAGAATATTTTAATTCTATTAATTCTATTTAATTCTATTAATTCCCTCAACAGAGGAATGGATACAGAAATTATGGTACATTTACACAATGGAGTACTACTCAGCTATTAAAAACAATGAATTTATGAAATTCCTAGGCAAATGGATGGATCTGGAGGGTATCATCCTGAGTGAGGTAACCCAATCACAAAAGAACTCACATAATATGTATTCACTGATAAGTGGATATTAGCCCAGAAACTTAAATTACCCAAGATTCAATTTGCAAAGCACATGAAACTCAAGAAGAATGAAGACCAAAGTGTGGACACTTCTCCCCTTCTTATAATTAGGAACAAAGCACATATTGAAGGAGTTACAGAGATCAAGTGTGGAGCTGAGACAAAAGGATGGATCAACCAGTGACTGCTGCAGCCGGGGATCCATCCCATAATCAGCTACCAAACGCAGACACTATTGCATAGGCCAGCAAGGTTTTGCTGAAAGGGCCAAGATGTGGGAGTGGGTGGGTAAGGGAGCAGGGTGGAGGATGGGGGAGGGTATAGGGGACTTTCGAGATAGCATTTGAAATGTAAATGAAGAAAATATCTAATAAAAATTGGGAAAAAATAATATTTTAATTCTATTCTCTATCTCATTATTATTTCCAAAAAATATCCATCTTAAAAAGAAAATTGATCACTGAATGACTTTACGAAAACTTTCTCTTACCTCTACTGGAGGGCTAAGGCTGCTGGGCAGGGTTTCTGACGTCACAGCAGTGCTTGGAAGGCTGGCAATCTCCCAAGTATTCACAGGCTGAACAGGTTCACACTGCTTTGAATGATCCACACATTTTGGATTATCAAGTAAGGTCACTTCATAAAATTCTTGAATATCTATAGATGAAGAAAAATAAAATTTCAAAAGCATTTACATCTACTAAACTATGCAATGTTAAAATAGCATAATTCAAAGGCCATTTTAACTATTAGAAAAATAGTCCAATTCTACCACATACTTCTTTTTCCCCTGAAGACAGGGTTTCTCTGTGTAACAGCCCTGGCTGCCCTGGAATACTTTGTATAATACCAGGCTGGTTTCAAACTCAAGAGATCCACCTGCCTATGCCTCTCAAGTGCTGGGATCAAAGGTGTGTGCCACTAACCATGGCTCAACCACGTACTTTTAACTTTTTTTAACAGGTTATTTCCTTGTTTCATTATGTCACAATTACATCAAAGCCTGCAAGTCTCAGAAATTTTACACTTGGAAAGTTAGCATTTTTTGAGAGATGGCTCAGTTAAGACTGCCGAGTGCTCTTGCAATGGACCTCAGTTGGGTCCCAGCATCTACGCAGGGGAGGACACCACTGCCTGAAGCTCCAGCTCCAGGGTATGCAATGGCCTCTTGTGGTCTCTGAAGGCACCTCCACACAACCCTATATACAATGCACATTCATGTACACGTTTCAAATGTAAACAGTGAAGGTGCCATGGGTGCTTATGTGAGAAGCCAAGCCAGTGACTAATGATGGGAGAGTGGCAATTTTCTTTGAGGGTATTACAGTGACTGGTTACATCACCCATGTTCCCTCCAGTAGATGGACCATACCCATGCACATAAGGGTAGCCCTAATTAGACTCAATAGATCATTAAAAAACTGTATTGGAAATAAAGGTGAGAAGTAGGTATGGGAGAAGAGTCTAAGGGAACTGACTGGGAAATTATAGGGCAAATATGATCAAAATACATTGTAAACATACATGTGTAAAATTTTCAAACAAATATTTTTTAAAGTGCTGTGTTAAAATCCTCTTATCAATTAACTACAAAAAATTACTAACCCTCTGATAATTTGTCTTATTGTGTGAACCATGCAAGAATTGAGCACAATAAGGTGTCTAGCATGCTAGCATATAATACATTCTTAATAGTGGTTAATGTCATTATTATAAATTGTTCAGATGAATCATTACTAATATTTTACATCTTTATCATCACTATTCAGATTGGAAATGTAAATCCTCATATGGTTTTCACTGTCCTTCTAGCTAAAGTGAAAAACGTTTTTGAAACCAAAGAACTAAGACATTCCTAACTGTAACTGTACATCTGCAAATCTAAGGGGAAGTGAGAAATAATCACTTCAAAATATGCAAAAAGTATGAAAGAAGCCAAATGTTTACTCAGAAGACCACAGAATAATTTAAAAGATAAAATTATTTTGCTCCCAGTTGGAGTCATATGAGCTTACTATATTAATAATATTAGCAGTGGCTATTCACACAGCTCAGTAATGCTGAGTGACAATTACCTAATGTTTAGATTTCACACTGTGAGTTCTTGAGTCACCTACTGGTATAATTTAGAATTCTTTAGAGAGTGGGAACTGTTTAACAGCCAATATGGGCATTATCCAGAATAAATCATGAATAACTATAAATAACATTTAGAGTAACTTTTATTTCTTGTTCCTTACTATTTTAAAAGTACCATTATAGTCTTTAAAAACATATTTCTTGAGCCAATGAGATAGTACAGCAGGTAAGGGTGCTGGTCAGCAAACGTGATAGCCTGAGGTCAATCCCCATGACCTACAGAGTGGAAGGAAAGACTGATTCTCACAAGTTACCCTTAGGTTTCCACATTCAAACAGTGGCACTTGCATACCCATGCACAATTATAATAAATGAAATGTAATAAAAGTCTTTTGAAGCCCCAAAATTCACAAGACAGTAGGGACAAAGTAGTTCTGTTTGCAGTTTTAACAACCAGAGGGAAAAAAAGTAAAGTCATAATTAAAAATTAATATTTGTACACTGAAGATGAAATCAACCCATTTCACCAGCTGTTAAAATTATTACTGGGCTGGAGAGATAGCTCAATGGCTAAGATGGCTTTTGCAGAGGAGTGGGCTTTGGTTCCTGGTATATATTTAATACATTCTAACGATATATAATTATATATAGATTAGTTAGACTGGCTTTTCTTTAAAATTTTGTGTGTGGTATATTTGCCTGCAAGTGTCTGCATATGCATGCAGTGCCCTTCGAGGCAAGAAGAGGGTGTCAGACCTCCTGGGTCTGGAGTTACAGTCTGTGGCAGATGGTGGAGATTGAACCTCCAAAAGAGTGGCTGGTACTCTGAATGGCTGAGCCACTGCCCTAGCCCCTCATACAGCCCGTCCTAATTTGTTCTATTTAAACTCCTGCAGCTGGAGGATAAAATATCAATCCTATTTTAGCTGTATCAGGATTTATACAAAATGAGCTGAGTTAACATCACTTAGAATGACTATTATAAAACAAAACAAAAAATAAAAAGCAAGAATAGGATATGAAGAAAAGTACATCCCTTCTTTACTGCTCATGAATGAGTGAGTAAAATGGTAAAAGTGCTACTGAAAATGGAAGGAGTGGCTTCTGAAAATACTAAAACCCAGATTTACCATGTGATCCAGCAACCTCACTTCCCTCGTATGCATACAGAGAAAAAAAAGAGACTGAACCAGACTGAAAGATCTGTATACTAGTGGTCACTACAGAATAAGAGCTGAAAGGTGAAAATACAACTGTCCTTCAAAACTGAATGAATAGTACAATATGTATGTACAAAGAAATATAATTTACCCTTAAAAGGGAATTAAGTCTTTAATAGTCTATGTAGAAGAATTAATCTTGAAAATATCCTTAAATGAAATAAGCCAGACATAAAAGGACAAATATTATATTAATTCCATTTGTATGAAGTATCCAGAATACCAAATTCAGAGACAAAAAGGGAGATGCTCACTAGGAGTCTAGGCGAGAGGCCCTGTAAAGCAGGCATGAGGAGATGCTCACTAGGAGTCTAGGCGAGAGGCCCTGTAAAGCAGGCA
>LR751483.1:0-37062 GCA_902729485.2 Mus minutoides
GGCTCCTCTACCCCCTCACTCCCACTTCTTCGCCCTGGTATTCCCCTGTACTGGGGCATATAAAGTTTGTAAGACCAAGGGGTCTCTCTTCCCAATGATGGCCAACTAGGCCATCTTCTGCTACATATGCATCTAGAGACAGGAGCTCTGGTGGTACTGGTTAGTTCATATTGTTTTTCCACCTAAAGGGTTGTAGACTCCTTCAGCTCCAAGGGTAATTTCTCTAGCTCCTCCATTGGGGGCCCTGTTTTCCATCCTATAGATGGCTATGAGCATCCCCTTTTGTATTTGCTAGGCACTGGCATAGCCTCACTCCAGATAGTTATATCAGGGCCCTTTCAGCAAAATCTTGTTGACATATGCAATAGTGTCTGGGTGTGATGGTTGCTTATGGGATGGATCACCCGGGTGGGGTAGTCTCTGGATGGTCCATCCTTTCGTCTTAACTCCAATCTTTGTCTCTGTAACTCCTTTCATGGGTGTTTTGTTCTCTAATCTAAGAAGAAATGAAGTATCCATACTTTGGTCTTCATTCTTCTTGATTATCTTGTGTTTTGTAAATTGTATCTTGGATGTTTCTGGGCTAATACCCACTTATCAGTAAGTGCATATCAAGTGACTTCTTTTGTGATTGGGTTACCTCACTAAAGATGATATCCTCCAGATACATCCATTTGCCCAAGAATTTCATAAATTCATTGTTTTTAATAGCTGACTACTACTCCATTGTGTAAA
Organism: Mus minutoides; assembly: GCA_902729485.2. Classification (NCBI taxonomy): domain Eukaryota; kingdom Metazoa; phylum Chordata; class Mammalia; order Rodentia; family Muridae; genus Mus; species Mus minutoides. The sequence goes on from LR751483.1 coordinate 736, forward strand.
TGTACCACATTTTCTGTATCCATTCTTCTGTTGAGAGACATCTGGGTTTTTTCCAGCTTCTGGCTATTATAAATAAGGCTGCTATGAACATAGTGGAGCATGTGTTCATATTGCCAGTTTGAACATCTTCTAGGTATATGCCCAGTAGAGGTATTACTGGATCTTCCCATAGTACTATGTCGAATTTTCTGAGGAACCTCCAGACTGATTTCCAGAGTGGTTATACCAGCTTTCAATCCCACCAGCAAGGAAGGAGTGTTCTTCTTTCTCCACATCCTCACCAGCATCTGCTGTCATCTGAATTTTTGAACTTAGCCATTCTGACTGGAGAGAGGTAGAATCTCAAGGTTGCTTTGATTTGCATTTCCCTGATGACTAAGGATGTTGAACATTTTTTCAGGTACTTCTCTGCCATTCAGTATTCCTCAGTTGAGAATTCTTTGTTTAGCTCTGTACCCCATTTTTAATGGGGTCATTTGAATTTCTGGAGTCTAGCTTCTTGAGCTCTTTGTATATATTGGATATTAGTCCCCTATCAGATTTAGGATTGGTAAAAATCCTTTCCCAATCTGTTGGTGGCCTTTTTGTCTTACTGACAGTGTATTTTGCATTACAGAAGCTTTGCAATTTTACAAGGTTCCATTTGCCAATTCTTGATCTCACAGCACAAGACATTGCTGTTCTTTTTAGGAATTTTTCCCCTGTCCCCATATCTTGGAGACTTTTCCCCCACTTTCTCCTCTATAAATTTCAGTGTCTCTGGTTTTATGTGGAGGTCTTTGATCCACTTAGACTTGAGCTTTGTACAAGGAGATAAGAATAGATCAATTCGCATTCTTCTACATGATACTGCCAGTTGTGCCAGCACCATTTGTTGAAAAGGCTGTCTTTTTTCCACTGGATGCTTTTAGCGCCTTTGCCAAAGATCAAGTGGGTCTTCAATTCTATTCCATTGATTTACCTGTCTGTTGCTGTACCTACCATGCAGTTTTTATCACAATTACTCTGTAGTACAGCTTGATGCCAGTCATGGTGATTCCACCAGAGGTTCTTTTATTGTTGAGAATAGTTTTTGCTATCCTAAGTTTTTTATTCTTCCAGATCAATTTGCAGATTACCCTTTCTATCTCAGTGAAGAATTAAGTTAGAATTTTGATGGGGATTGCATTGAATCTGTAGATTGCTTTCAGGATAGCCATTTTGACTATATTAATCCTGCCAATCCATGAGCATGGGAGATCCTTCCATCTTCTGAGATCTTCTTCAATTTTTTTCTTCAGAGACTTGAAGTTCTTATCATACAGATCTTTCACTTCCTTAGTTAGAGTCACACCAAGGTATTTTATATTGTTTGTGACTATTGTGAAGGGTGTTGTTTCCCTAATTTCTTTCTCAGACCATTTATCCTTTGTGTAGAGAAAGGCCATTGATTTGTTTGGGTTAATTTTATATCGAGCTACTACTGCACTGAAGCTGTTTATCAGGTTTAGGAGTTCTTTGGTGGAATTTTTAGGGTCACTTATATATACTATCATATCATCTGCAAATTATGATATTTTTTACTTCTTCCTTTCCAATTTGTATCCCTTTGATCTCCTTTTGTTGTTTAATTGCTCTGGCTAGGACGTCAAGTACTATATTGAATAGGTAGGGAGAAAGTGGGCAGCCTTGTCTAGTCCCTGATTTTAGTGAGATTGCTTTGAGTTTCTCTCCATTTAGTTTGATGTTGGCTACTGGTTTGCTGTAGATTGCTTTTATTATGTTTAGGAATGGGCCTTGAATTCCTGATCTTTCCAAGATTGTTATCATGAATGGGTGTTGGATTTTGTCAAATGCTTTCTCAACATCTAAGGAGATGATAATGTGTTTTTTTGTTTATATAGTGAATTACATTGATGGATTTACGTATATTAAACTATCCCTGCATCCCTGGGATGAATCCTACTTGGTCATGATGGAAGATCATTTTGATGTGTTCTTGGATTCCATTTGTGAGGATCTTATTGAGTATTTTTGCATCGATATTCATTAGAGAAATTGCTCTGAAGTTCTCTTTCTTTGTTGGATCTTTTTGTGGTTTAGATATCAGAGTAATTGTGGCTTAATAGAATGAATCGGGTAGAGTACCATCTGTTTCTATTTTGTAAAATAGTTTGAGAGAGTTGGAATTAGGTCTTCTTTGAAGGTCTGATAGAACTCTGCACTAAAGCCATCTGGTCCTGGGCTTTTTTTGGTTGGGAGACTATTGATGACTGCTTCTATTTCTTTAGGAGAAATGGGACTGTTTAGATGGTTAATCTGATCCTGATTTAACTTTGGTACCTGGTATCTGTCTAGGAAGTTGTCCATTTCATCCAGGTTTTCCAGTTTTGTTGAGTATAGCCTTTTGTAGTAGGATCTGATGATGCTTTGGATTTCCTCAGGTTCTGTTGTTATGTCTCCTTTTTCATTTCTGATTTTGTTAATTAGAATACTGTCTCTGTGCCCTCTAGTTAGTCTGGCTCAGGGTTTATCTATCTTGTTGATTTTCTCAAAGAGCCAGCTCCTGGTTTGGTTGATTCTTTGAATAGTTCTTTTTGTTTGCACTTGGTTGATTTCAGCCCTGAGTTTGATTATTTCCTTCCATCTACTCCTCTTGGGTGAATTTGCTTCCTTTAGTTCTAGAGCTTCTAGGTGTGCTGTCAGGTTGCCAGTGTATGCTCTCTCTAGTTTCTTTTTGGAGGCACTCAGGGGTATAAGTTTACCTCTTAGGAATGGTTTCTCCATCTATGGTAATTGAGAGTTTTGCTGGGTATAGCAGCCTGGGCTGGCATTTGTGTTCTCTTAGTGTCTGTATTACATCTGTCCAGGATCTTCTGGCTTTCATAATCTATGGTGAGAAGACTGGTGTAATTCTAATAGGCCTGCCTTTATATATTACTTGACCTTTTTTCCTTACTGCTTTTAATATTCTGTCTTTATTTAATGCTTTTCTTGTTCTGATTATTATGTGTCTGGAGGAGTTGTTTTCTGGTCCAGTCTATTTGGAGTTCAGTAGGCTTCTTGTATGTTTATGGGCATCTCTCTCTTTACATTTGGGAAGTTTTCTTCTATAATTTTGTTGAAGATATTTGCTGGCCCTTTAAGTTGAAGATCTTCATTTTCATCTACTCCTATTATCCATAGGTTTGGTCTTCTCATTGTGTCCTGGATTTCCTGGATGTTTTGAGTTAGAATCTTTTTGCATTTTGCATTTTCTTTGATTGTTGTGCCCATGTTCTCTATGGAATCTTCTGTACCTGAGATTCTCTCTTCAATCTCTTGTATTCTGTTGCTGATGCTCACATCTATGGTTCCTGATTTCTTTCCTAGGGTTTCTATCTCCAGAGTTGTCTCACTTTGGGTTTTCTTTATTGTTTCTATGTCCCTTTTTAGGTCTTGGATAGTTTCCTTCAATTCCATCACCTATTTAGCAGTGTTTTCTTGTGATTCTTTAAGGACGTCTACCTCTTTAGTGCTATTCTCCTGTATTTCTTTAAATGAGTTATTAAAGTCCTTCTTAAGGTCCTCTTCCAGCATCATGAAATATGATTTTGAATATGAATCTTGATTTTCGGGTGTGTTGGGGTATCCAGGACTGGCTGAGTTGGGAGTGCTGGGTTCTGATAATGGTGAGCAGTCTTGGTTTCTGTTAGTAAGATTCTTACGTTTGCCTTTCGCCATTTGGTAATATCTGGAGTTAGTTGTTATAGTTGTCTCTGGCCGGAGCCGTTCCTCCTATGATTCTGATAGCCTCTATGAGCTATCCTGGGAATCCAGCTCTCTTCTGAGTCTCAGTGGACAGAGTACTCTCTTCAGGCATGCTCTCCTCTTGCATGGAAGGTGCACAGAGGTCTGGCATTCAGACTTGCCTCCTGGTTGAAGATGAAGGCCGGAAATGGGGCCTGTCCCAGAAGATGGGTTGCCTCTGCAGTCTGCATGCTCACCTGCACAGCCTGCTGTGAGGGTCACAGCCCTCCTGGGCGGCCACCTCTCCTCTGGTGGGGAAGATGCCTGGATTTCTGCAGCCAGATATGGGGGTCTGTCCCAGAAGCTGTGTGGCTTCTGCCTGTCCCAGAAGCTCTGTTGCTTCTATAGTCTGCTGCTCTCCCTCTTCAGTCCCCAAGCTGATCTGTGCAGACTTGTCTCAGGGGGACCCAGGAGACAAGATGGCTCCCTTACCTGCTCTGGGGGTCACAGGCCTCCTGGGCGGCCACCTCTCCTCTGGTGGGGAAATTGCCCGGATTTCTGCAGCCAGAAACGGGGGTCTGTCCCAGAAGCTGAGTGGCTTCTGCCTGTCCCAGAAGCTCTGTTGCTTCTGCACCCTGTTCGCTCACCCTCTACAGTCTGCAAGCTGATCTGCACACACTGGTCTCAGAGGGACCCAGGCTAGTGTAACTTTTAAAAGACCCCAATAACAAAAGTAAACCCAACAATGATATCCCCCACCTCTCCAGAAAACAGATGTGTTATACCTGAGAAAGGCAACTGTGCCTTGTCCAAGAAGGGCCCTGGTGATCTTGGTTACATTTGGAGACAGTCTTCTATTTTAACAGAAGCATCATACTGCCTTTACTTTCTTCTCTTTCACATCAAGCGCTGTTTATAGTGGGATATATGGATGACCCAGAGTTCTAGAATGGGCAGGACTTTACTGAGGTAAAGTTTAATTCTTTTTTAGGGTCATCGTCTTGGTGTTATGAACTTTCTTTTTCTTTGGGAAACAAAGGATTTCTAGAGATTGGCTAATTCATCTTCTCTATGAAGCTGATGCAGTTTGCTGTAAATGTGTTTTGCTCTGCAGACAATAGTGCCGTGATGGAATGGTTACTCAGAGAGTCTGTGAATAAATGAATAAATCACACACCTGTTAAATCATGTGCTGTGCAGAATGAAGGGTTTGTGATCAGTTTTTTAAAGAGCAGATTGTTTTTTCTTTCTATTTGCCATTCCCAAAGACTTTCTCAGAGCAATGCCTTGTATATCTCCTTTTTTAGTGAACCTCAAAGTACTCCATAGCTTTTACATATATGTAGTCTTCTTTCTTGTTGATCTGTTGTTGTTGCTATTATTATTATTATTATTATTATTATTATTATTATTATCATTATTATTTTCATATATCATGCTATGTAGTTATGTAGTCCTGGCAATTCTAGTACATGGTATGTAGTCAAAGGTAGGCTCAAATTTGTGGTAATCCTCCTGTCTCAGCCTTCCAAGTGCTAGGATAATATGCATGTGCCTGTCTCATGCATGGGGATTCTAAATTACTGGTTCATCAATTAGTCCCATCAAGTTTAAAAGTTGTAAGTAAGAATACTAACCAGTATTCTCATCTTCTTCTGGGTCTCAGTGTAAGTCAAAGATGGAGATTCCACCTCACACCAGTAAGAATGGCTAAGATCAAAAATTCAGGTGACAACAGTTGCTGGCNTAGTTGGCCATCAGTGGGAAGAGAGGCCCCTTGGTTATGCAGACTTTATATGCCCCAATACAGGGGAACGCCGGGGCCAGGGGGTGGGAGCGGATGGGTGGGGGAGCAGGGCTGGGAGGGGGGAGGGTATAGGGAACTTTCTGGATAACACTTGAAATGTAAATGAAGAAAATATCTAATAAAAGTTGAAAAAAAAAAAGATGGAGACTTAGAAGCAAAATGATCTGAAGTGGTTCCTAAAGCAGGCTACTAGCAGCCCAGGGAAAGCCATGAAGTATGTCAGAGTAGAGGAACAGGCCAAATCCTTGAGACCCTAGAGTCTAGTACAAGAACACTGACAATGGATGGATGGCCTCTCCAGGCCAGAAATGCAGGCATTCTGTCTACAGCCCAGACCAGTGTAAGAAATGCAGCATGAAGCTGCTTGATATGGAAATCTTTACATGCTTAGCTTTTGACTTCTCGTGCATATCTTATAGTTTTAACACCAATGCTCTCAGGCAAGCAGAGACGTGTGCACCATAATGAAAACATTGCATCATTATGATCCAAGGCAAACAATAAATACACCATTGGATGCTGGGGAGGAGACTTAGCAGTAGAGTTTCTGCCTAGCATGTATCAAGGTCTGGGTTCCATTCCCCAGCACCGCAAAAATAATTTCTTCTTCACCTACTTTGTTCCTGTTATCTCCCAAGATATAAAAGAAAAAAGGGGTACAGGCTCTGAAACCAGACTGTGTAACTTAAAATTCATGCTCTGTATTCTAGTAATTTTTCACTGTCAAATCGATTAACCTGAATTTGTTTACTAATTCTAATGACACGGACATGAAATTACTAGAGTGTAAAACTCTTCGGGGGGGTTAAGTGATCGGTGTATCTGTGTGTGTGTGTGTGTGTGTGTGTGTGTGTATTAGGGTTTCTATTGTGTTAAAATGCTATGAACATAAGCCACTTTTGAAGAAAAGAGTGTATTTCCTTTTTTATTAATTTTTTTATTTATATTTTTATTTTACTTTATTTACTTTCACTTCACAATCCTCCATCAAGGGAAGTCGGGGCAGGAACTCAAGCAGGGCAGGAACCCAAAGGCGAGAACTGGTGAAGAAGCCATGGAAGAGTGATGTTTACTGGCTTATCCCTCATGGCTTGCTCATCCTGATCCCTTATATCCCCATAGCAAGATCACTGGTCCATGAGTTGAACACACACAATAGGTTGGACCCTCTGCCATCAATCAGTAAGTAAGAAAACTCCCTCCAGCCTTGTTTACAGAGATGGAGCTTATGGAACCATTTTTCTCAATTGAGGCTCCCATCTTTCAGCTGACTCTTGCTGTGTCAAGCTGACATGAAAGCAGGCTGCACGGTGCATGTGTGAAGCATGGACTGAAAGAGAGATACCGTTAAGAGGTTTTGACTGGGTGTTATGCATTATGTTATTTGTAGTATGCCACTTCTGTAGATAGTTATCAGCTGAAGCACTGGTAAAGCCAAGGGAGAAGACAAAGAGAGAAAAAGATAGAGGAAATGATTAAAAGGTAGAAAAAACAAGGGTGGGGGCAGAAAGTGACTGAAGGGCATTTACTTAGCAACACAGACCTTAGCTACACTTACAGGGCTGACCTCTGTTACAGAGAGAACCTCTGCACGAACTGCAAACCTCACTAGGAATCCCCGAAGACTCCATGGGCGTGGTCAACAGCATACTCCTTGGTAGAGGACAGGGTTCCTTTCCTTCTTGTGTTAACCCAGCAGAGCATACCCTGCATGCTCTGGAAAGCTGAGTTTTTAATCCACTCGTATTCCAATCCACTTCCTCCAAGTTCACTTATCTCTCTGAGCTCCACCACTGTCCTTATGGTGGGTTAGTACCTACAGTTCACAGAGCCAAAAGCTCCTACGTTTTGCATACCTAAGGTACCACTGAAATGCTTTTCTCTGTCTTTTCCTTCTTGAAGACTTGTGCAATGGTTTGTGGCTATTGGGGATATTTTATTTTTGTTTCTGATTTATGTACCATTTTTGGTTAAAAAGTATTATTTCAACATATAAAGCACAGACCCTGTCACTGGATAAAACGGAGACACCAGAGGACTTGAGGAATATTTTCTGTGTATTGAAAGTACTTATGTCCAGAGCAGATCAAGGTTATGTTCCTTAATCATCTACCTCTGATGCTGAAAGAACTTCAAACATACTTATGGGATTCTTGGAATCTCTTATTTTCAAGCGGTATTTTCAGAAGTCCATCAGCAGGACTTTTGAAGCTTATAAAATAACTAAGTAGGAAACATTAGGAAACGCTATCTGGACTTTAAATACTATCTGGCTTTCTTCTAACCCATCATATTCCTATAGTTCCTGAGATCTTTAACACGGTTCATATGTTTTTCAAATGTTTTACTAAGATCCTTTTGGCAATCAATCAAAGAGCTATCCATCATGAATTAGTGTATAGTGGTATGTGTACATTAATACACATGAGGCTGCACATAGGGCTCACCACTGAACTAGAAGAGAGCACAGTTTCCCAAGTGATCTCACTGATGGGAGGCAAGTACCTGACAGGATATACTCACAGGCTAGCTTTGGTGGCAGCCTCTAACCCAGGAGATATGGGGGGTTGTGAATCTTCCTAGAGGAACAAATATTTTCCATCAATCTCATCTTGGGTTTATTTATCTTTAAAAATAAATACCATTTTCAAGAAATGCTATTAGAAGACAGGAACTCTAGAAATATTAGCACACATTAATGTCCATAAGTCAAGGTCCTGAGTTAAGTAAATATTAGAATCATTACATTCTAGATAGCACCGAGAGAGAGAGAGAGAGAGAGAGAGAGAGAGAGAGAGAGAGAGAGAGAGAGAGAGAGATCATACCAGGGGCTCTGTTCAAAGAGCAGGGAGCTATTTCTGAGTGTGTGTGTGGGGGGGGGGGCGTTATCTGGAGAGGTTAGGTGCCTGGTGGTGCAGACAGGTCAAAGCACAGAAACAACACACAGGGTGCAAACTACATTACAGTTTTACCTAAAGCCTGCGCTAATCTTGAGCTCTTTTTTTACCCTCCCACTCAGCAGGGAAAATGCCCAGCTGGGCTTCCAGAGTGGAAGTGAAGTATAAGGAGGAAGTGGCTTTTAAAAATCTGATGAAGTGTCTACAGTTGTTGTGTGCCAAAGACAAGTTTGCCTGGAAATTTTCCCATTCTGACGTCCTTCAGGTTGTCTCTTGGACCCTTCTGTATTGTACAACTTGTGTGACTGAAACCTCAGCATAAAACTTCATTATCCTATGCTTGGCAGAAGCATGTGCCAGCACCCGTGTGTCCTCCTTCCCACAATGCTTCAAAAGAGCCAGTAAACGAGTCCTCTATTTATGATCTACAAGCTTTCAACTAAAAAACCACCACAGTGTAATTATATAGGCACTTGGAGATGTAATACACAACCTCTAACCCCGACCTTAACCTGTGTCCTTTTTTTTTTTTTGATCCAATTTGAAACTCTTGTGGAGTGATTGACTGCAAAGGTGCCCTCTATTAAGCAAGTTCTAGAAGGTGTTTTCTGCAAAAATGAAATGTGTTCCCATTTAAGCTATCCCTAATAGGAATTTTGCTTCCACTCACCCTCCTGCTGCGAGTGAGGCTACATGCCTATGAGTCAGGACCCTCTCTCTCCCACCTTCCAGGAAATGCAACTTAGAGTTGGCAGTTCTCCTCTACACCACAAAGACCTGTATTATTGTCTCTCAGTGTGAAACCGTGGAAAGATTTCAATACCACTTCACAGTTTGGACAGCATTCACTTTAACCAAACAATAAACCTGTGAAGAAAGAAGATTAGTTACATATGTCATTCTGTTTACCAACTTTACTCTATGGATTAACGTCTTTAAAATTGAATCCATTGTCTTTAAATAAAACTGAATCCATCAGTGAGAAAACATTACATGGGCCATCAATGATGCTGAAATACATATTACTGCTTTTTGTAGCATTCGCCGTCAATGCATTCCTAGCCTTGGAAACCCTTGTTTGAGAAAATTTTTCTAAGCATCCTCAACCTCATTAGGTCCAATAAGGAAGTCCAAGAGCGGTGAGATGTTAAAGGTCATTGTTGAATGCACGGTTACCATGTAAAACAAAGCTTTCAAAAAATGAAAACGAAAAGTGGCAGGATTGATTAGTGAGTGCACACTTGCTTTTAGAGCAAGTGTGAAGACTTGAGTTCAAATATTCAGAACCATGTGAGGCTAGACCTGATAGCATCGATCTGTAATCCTCATACACCAATGATGAAATAGGAGTGGAGACGGGAGAAGCCCCTCCCTGAAGCTTGCAGGCCAGCTAGCTGGTATTTACAGTGGGGAAGAACAAAAAGAGACACTCTGTCTCAAAAAAGGTGGAAGAAGAGGCTACCGAAGAGTTACTCACTGTCCTCTCATAGCACGCTATGCACCCTGCGCACACACACACACACACACAGTTCAAAGTGGTGAGAAAGAGTTGTTGCCTGTGACTGGAGAATGAATCCTCTAGTAGTAGAATGATTCTGAAAGACTAAAAGCAAACCATCCAGCACACCAGCCCGGCATTCCTGGGCTAATGGATAGTATCAGCCAGAGGATGATGGAGACACTGGAAAACTTTTGGACAGTTGTATATCTAGATGCTTCGTGGGTACCAGCTTCAAATTAATTCCAGGAGGGCTTAATCCCTAGAGAAGGCAGTCACCTGCCTCCATAAATTTCCATTACAGACAAATGAGAATGGTTTGGGGGCTTGGGGGTTTTATGCATATTCAGAAGAAATAGACTTTCAGTATCTTCAGCATGCTAAATATCGTTCTATAACCTCTAGACACATACGGTACAGAATATATATGAACAAGAACAGTAGCCATGAGTAAAAGCTTTGAAAACTGATTCAGGCTCCTGCTCCTGGAAGTACATTTAGGGGAACCAACTTGGCACTTTTGAAATTTCCAATAAACGGCCCCACTTAAAAGCTAGTTTTAAAGAGACTATTAGCGTTAGTATTCTGGTCTGATGAGGAAACGTGGCTGCAAAAGGCTGCATGGCTTTCCCCAACAGAGGCAGAGTGAAAACTCATTTCTAACCACTGCTTTCTTCGATCATGTAGCATGAAAAGGCTGTTGATCTTGGTATGTGACTCATTTAAAGACCTGGAAATGATTCAGAATGTCCGTAAATTGGAGTAAACGTGTTGCATATTTTCAGTGTTGTCAAGTGTGGTATGAAGATTTCAGCTTCTGCTACTTTAAGTATAACTCATTATGAGTTTAATTTTTAAATTCTCTTTTAATATGTGATACATTGTTTTGGTAAACTACATGAAGGATAGTAAGACACTAGCAATCTTTCAGCTTAAAACTACCCAGGGACTAGATTTTAAAACATTGCTGTACTGAACAATCAAAATAGATGTTTATTTTTGTAAAAATCTCTCTTTAGAATCTATCCTTGTCCAATAATGTCTAATAAATGCATAGAGTCCTGTATTTACATTTAGCTCATCTTTAATCAGAAAGTAGGGCTTAATAGAAGAATGAACAGAGAATATTTTTCATCCGTGCTCAAAAGTGTCTGAGGGGGAGCTGAGGAAATGGACCGGCAGTTAAGAGGATTGGCAGCTTTTCCAAAGGACTGGGGTTCAATTCCTAGCACCCAAATGGCAGCTCAAAAATGTAACTGGAACTTCAGTTCCAGAGGATCCAACACCATCACACAGACAGAAATGCAAGCAAAAACACCAATGCACAAAAAGTGAACACTAAATAAATAAATATTGTTTTAAAAACATTATTTAGGGGTTGTTTTCTCTCTAGAATATAACTACATCTATCTTTTAGTCCCTAGTGCCCTTGTGTACCAGTTAACTATCCAGAAGCCACTCCTAACACTCTCTATATAATTGCCTCTTAGCACAGAAACAGGAAAGTTAAAAAAAAGAGTTGCATTAATTTTTAAAATAAGGACAATCACATGATTCTGTAATGGTTCATGAGACTTAAATGGAAGCTCTTTGGGGGAGAGACTAGATTTCTCTAGCACTGGAGGAAAGTCTAGAATAACAGACAGCACTCTACAGCTACAAAAGAAGCAATAAATGAATCGTGAGGATTCGTAATTAGAAACCTGAACCTATAAGCTCTTGTCTATTGTGGTCAACAAATATTGAGGTTTGGGGGGGTCTTAAAGCATCTCACTGGTAGCTACATATGGATGAGTAGGTAATCTAGTGGTTGATTTTGTGTATATTCCTTGTTATAGAACTGTTTCTAGGGGAAATTGTTCTGGCTCCAAACAGATGTATAATCTGCTTTTAAAAGGAACCTAGCTTCTATTTTTTTTTCAACAAACTCAAGTGTTTATTTTCATTACATCTCCAGCAAGCTCAAACAAACTTTTGCTAGCACTCTCACACACATGTTCACACACACACACACACACACACACACACACACACACATACATGCACACACACACACACCTGCTCAAAGACCTATACTCACCTAGTGTTAGGATGATAAATTGGTTTCATCTCAGGTGTCAGCATTGATAGATGGGTAGTGGCTGTCTGGATCACTGTGTTGAGAATAATTTTGAGGCAGGCTACACAAGTTATAAGGAAGAATGTTGTGATCAATCGGCCAACTCTGCCATGGATATGAAAAATGGGGTGACATATTTGGGTGTTTTAAGAGTTGGCCTGGGCCAGACTGTTCAAGGCTAATTGTTCAGCCTGATGTAATCTTGTGTCCTTTTGTTAACCCTTCTGGTAGGAGTCTAGTATCTTCAAACTGGGGCATTTAGTCCCTAGGAGGTCTCCAGGTCACAAAGTAGGAAGTGAGAAGATGCCATCTGGAACAAGATCCTACTAGCCCATTTAAATTTAAAGTGTAGAGAAAGGGGCCTAACTTGAGATAACTGTTCCATGCTGTGCTGCTGTGGGAACATGTCACTTGCCCCTCCCTTCAAGAACATTTACCATTCAGCTGCAGTCAGGGCAGTTAGGTGTGCTGGAGTGATGGCCCAGTAGTTAAGAGTATATTGTGTAGGCAGAGGACCCAAGCTCAGTTCCCAGAACCCAAACCAGAAAGCTTAAAACCTCCTGTAACTCCACCTCAGGGGAATCCAATGCTGTTAGCTCCCTTGAACGCCTGCCTTCAAGTTAGTGCACGTACACACACACACACACACACACACACACACACACACACACACACAATTTAGATAGAAGGAAGGAAGGAAGGAAGGAAGGAAGGAAGGAAGGAAGGAAGGAAGGAAGGAAGGGGGGAAGGGGAAGGGGAAGAAGGGGAAGGGGAAGGGAAGAAAAGGAAAGAGAAGGAAAGGAAAGGAAAGGAAAGGAAAGGAAAGGAAAGGAAAGGAAAGGAAAGGAAAGGAAAGGAAAGGAAAGGAAAGGAAAGGAAAGGAAAGGAAAGGAAAGTGAATAAAAGGAGGGAGTAAGGAAGGGAAGGAAGGAAAAAAGAAAAGAAGAGAAAAAGACACCCCAGCTAGCTGCAGCCTCCAGTCACAGTGCAGGGGGGAACCCCCCTCAGCTTTCACACCAAAGCCATGGGTGTTTGGTAGACTCAACGTGGACTGATAGCTCAGACCTTTCTATCTAGTGCAGGAATCAGCTACAGACAACTGTCCTCTGAGACTCCCTCTGAATTAACTAATGTCTCATTAGATCTGCATCACAATCCCAGGTATTCTTAGCTCAACTCTCCTTCTGTCTACCTCCCCTATAAGTGACAGATGATGGACAGGTAGGCATCTTTGTCCATCTGACTCATTCATGGTTCATGTAAGTGAATGTCTCTTCCACAGACACTCCTAACTCTATCAGGGTCCTGCTTTCTGTAGAGTCCAGACTGGAACATGCACCTTTTGCTTTAGATTGACTCTCAAGTAAGCCCTGATGCCTCTTCTTGTTTTAAAAGCAGTGAAACTTTATGAAGTGGGTGATTTTATTTCGCTGTGGCATGTTCTGGAGGGAAACTGTGAGATGTTGAATTCTCCTTCTCTTCAGTTCCTGGCCATCATGACGTGAACAACTTTGTTCTCCGTGGACTCCCCCATTCTGGCATGAGGACCAGCCAACCACTGACAAAAACTTTCTAAGCTGTGAGCCAAAACATTTAAAAGATAAATAAATAAATGCTTTCTCCTTATAAGGAGGTAGTGTCTTCTCCTTTCAGGCGTTTTGTTACAGTAATATAGCCTGTGGAAATGCTTCCTTAGATCTACAAAATTTTACATCAAACCTACAACATGTAAAACATAGACCAAATGCTGTCAGCTTTTATATTAGAGAATATTGATTAAATCATACATATATCATAGAATGGCACAGAACTAGCATCCTTGACTTGTAAATAAGAAAATTACCAATGATATTTAACAGAACTCTGTAAGCATTAAGAGAGATAATGCATGAAATTGATTTCTAACTATTAAGCACCATATATTTAGTTATATTAGTATTGCTACTATTTCAAGTAATGTCCTGAGGGTGGGGAGGGAGAGAGAGAGAGAGAGAGAGAGAGAGAGAGAGAGAGAGAGAGAGAGAGTATATGTACTTGTACCAGTGTATGTACATATAAGAATGTGCTAGCCAGTGTATAAGGGTCAGAGGTCAACCTTGAGCATCATACCTCAGGAGCCATCCATCTTGTTTTGTGAGGCAGAGCCTCTCTCGGTGGTTTGGGGCTTGCTGATTCTGCTCCACTGGCTGATCAGTGAATCGTGGGAATCCTCCTGTCTCTGACTCTCCGGTTTGGGGATTTAAAGTGAGCATCACCATGCCTGGCTTTTTAATGTGAGTTTGAGGGATGGGAACTGGGTTCTTATGTGGCCAGTATTTTGCCAGCTGTACCATCTCTCCAGCTCTTTCCAAGAATTTCTATTGGCAGTTCCCAGCAGACCATTTAAATTCCTCTACAAATGAGTGATTGGGCCTCTCCAAGGTGCTAGGATGACTGAGAAAATGAGAAGGAAAAGAAACCTGCTCTAATAGAGCTTACATTTTCTAAATTAACCAAGTAAACATGAATTGGATAAAATCTATTAGTAGGTTAACTATAGTCCAGTTCCCGACAGCCTGAATCCTGGCTTTGTTGGACTCTAATGGTAGTAGCATGGCTTCATTTCGAGATTTGTATCTGCTGAGCTTTCTAGATGAACTTTGTCTTGCCTTCCGTTCTACTCTACCTGATGCTGTGAATCCTGTGGGAGCTTAACAGCCTCGTGTGATGGATTCTTCCTACACCCTCAGCTCAGCAGTCCCAGATACGTGTTTCTCCTACTTGCTATTTTTCTCCTGCTCTCTGGCCCACTCCTTGTCTGAATGCTTGCTCCACCTTACCTCCCTACCCTCTACTTCCCTCAGCTTCACTTCGGCTCTGCCGCTTAGCTGTCATCTTTCTGGGAAGGTGTACCATCTGATAGCATCGATGACTATGCATGAAAAGTGATAGATACTTCCTGACAGCAATAACAGGAAGACACTACCCAGGAAACAGGGCCTCTGATTCTAACACTTCCTGCAGACTGGTAGCCTCAGGAACTGACTTGAGTCTCAGAGATACTGAGATTAATTCGGGTCTTAGCAAGGCAGAGACAGATACTGCCATCTTTTACTGACCATGGTCTTCGTTTACTAAAAAGATGGCCAGAATGTGCCTAAACTGAGCAGACTACCCCGCTCCTAACCATAAAAGGCTCCACAAAGTCCTCCTTTATCATTTAAAACACAGATTGTTTCTCATTGTTTTAATGTCTAGTAACCTGTTGGTCACTGGCTATATCGGACATTTTATCATGTTCTACACTTAGCAATAAATATACATTTATGTAAATATATACAAAATGCATATTTACATGAATTTAAGTATTTGCATTCTTAAAACAAAACTTGCACAGAACATTTTCCCTTCCTTATATGCAAGATTCAATTTTTATGATTCATTTTAACATAATCTACTTAACCTTATTAAAATGCTAGTTTTGATCTGGAGATGTTTAACCTTTTTGGTATGTGTGTGTGCTTGCCATTTCTAACCAATACCATAAAGACTGTGCATCCCTAATTTGAATGTTTTAAAATGTATAAAATAAAACTCATAGGATCACAAAAGAAAATGATCATATTAAAACTCAGTCCCTTTCCTTAGCCTTGGAAAAAGGGGGGTCAGTATCAATAGTCCCCAGGTTAAGAATCCCTGTGTGACTAAACTAACTTCACAGCTATCTATAGTGCCGTACCCTGGAGTACAGAAACATTGCCGTACCCTGGAGTACAGAAACATTGACTGTAAATAAAACCTCAGAACACTTTGTGACAATTAAATATTTCAGATGCTTACCTACTGTCATGGTTTTAACACTTTCTCTCCTGCCGCCTTTTCCTCTCACTCCTTCTATCTGGTCACACGGGTGCACATGCTTCTTCACACGCATGCATACAAACAGCACAAACACATATTCCCATACACATATTCAGGTTTTATGTCATGTACATAGAGTGACACAAGGCCCTAGGCCATTGCATCAAATCCTTCCTATGTTCTTAGCCACGTGCCCCAACTTCCTCTCCCTCCCAGCTCCTCAAACTCCCTCCTTTAGGGTTTATTATCTCTACAGGACAGCGCTCACCACACTGGCATTTCTTAGCTTCTTTCACAGCATTGTGAACTGATAGCTGCCTTCTGCCCCGGAATAATGGTGGAGAACCGTGGCAGCTCAGCCCAGTGTCTTTGACCTTTATTTTCTCAGGCTTCAGTGAACCTTGTGTAGCAGGTGTTTCCCTTTGATAGGCAGTTTCTGCCTTCCACCAAATGACACGTGCCATGCCCAGCCTAAGGCAGAAGCCCTGGCTTGGCTCACAGTGGCCATGATGAACATACTATATCCCCAAGATGAGTTAGCTTAGCCAGGGTTAACAGGAGGAAATACAGTTACTGTCACAACTGAATTATGCAGGTGCTTCCCCGCTGGTTTGCTCCAGCCATTTCCTGCTGCCATAGTGCCCGTGATTAATTGTCTTCCCCCTTTGCATGTAGCAAGAGGATGGCTCCCTGAATAGATTCCGGGTAGCAGGTAGGAAGTCTCTTTCTTGTGAGTCATGTTATGGGATACAAATTAAGTTGGGTGTCTTCCCAATGATATGCTAGGGCCTTGACCTCCAGTGTTTCAGAATGCAGCCAGTTTTGGAGAAAGGGACTTAACAGAGGTAATCAAATTAAAAGAAAGTTGTTAGGACTAGTGAGATGGCCTTTCTAAAAGTAAGGTTAGCAGTCTTAGTACACTAGAGAGTCTAGTGAGTTCTTTAAGAAATATTACATGTAGGGGTAAGAGATGACTCAGTGATTAACAACACTGACTGCTCTTCCAGAGGTCCTGAGTTCAATTCCCAGCCACCACATGGTGGCTCACAGCCATCTGTTAACGGGATCTGATGTCTTCTTCTGGTGTGTCTGAAGACAGCTAGTGTACTCATAGACATAAAATAAATAAATAAAACTTTTTTAAAAAAAAAATCCATGACATGTTATTCATATACTGTTTGCGTGGCGTTGTAGGTAAAATCACCTTGCCGCTGAGCTTAATGACCTGAGTTTGATTTCTGGGACTTACATGATGGAGATACAGAACAGACTCCTACGACTCATCTTCTCGCCTCCATCCACAAGCTGTGATATGCACACTCACTCTGTATCCCCCCACCCACACATACACAGTGAACAACATGTAATACAATTCTCAAGTAAGGTGGCGGATGATGTCTGTTTTACAAAGACTGCGATATTATTTGAAGGATGGGCAAGGTTTGGGCAGAGAGGCAGACTACTGAAGAGTGACTTCGTCCCAAAGGGAAAGGAAGAAGACAGAAAAAGGATTCTGTGAGCCAAGGAAGGAGAGGCCTCAGAAGAAGTCAGCCGTCTCGACACCCTGATTTTGACAACCTCTAGATTGTAAGCAGCCGCTCAGTCTGTGTCACCTGACTCTGAGGTTGGAGTGGGGAGCAGAATGGTCCGTCCCTCAATCTGCACAGCAAGCAGCCTGGAGTTTCAAATGACAGTGATATTCATGACCTGCTGCTCTGAGAGGGCCAGGTTCTGTCTGGTCAGCATTCTGTGCTGAGAAAAATAATCAGCTACTACCGTCATCAAAGCAGGAAGCAGGTAGAGGAAGAGTCGTGTCACTTCCTCTTCTGGGTGAGAGTCTAGAATTGGATTGTTCTAGACTAGAAGTCTATTACCACAATTCTCAGAACACACACACACACACACACACACACACACACACACACTCACGCACACACAGAAGTATAAACATTTGTACTATAGCTAATGTTAAGTTTCAAACCTGAGGTTAAATGACTGAGATGCCTATTTAACCTATCAAAGAGAACCTGGCTGCCAGGCTCTCCCTGCACCCCTCCGTCCCGGCTGCCAGGCTCTCCCTGCACCCCTCCGTCCCTACCTGGTACAGAGGTTAGCATACCCTGCTGTCTATCCTGAACTCTCCAGCCCCGGGGACTGGGCTGCTCTTCTTTATATAATCCAACCATTTTGACTACCCGCTCTTTCTGTACCTTTGGGCCTCCTGGCTGCTGCCTCTGGTCCCCCTCTCTACCCTCTCATCCTTCCTCTCAACTCCCAGCATGGCCCAGCTCAGGGTCACATCTACTCTGGACTCTCCCAGAGGTCCCTGCCTCTGGCTATGCTCTTACACATCTATAATAAATCTTCTTCTGTACCCTATCTAGGAGCATACCAGGATTTCTTCCCTTTTCCTTTTCCTGTTTTTCTTTCTTGTCTTTTCTTCTTGTTATTTTTTTTTCATTCATTTGCTGCAGTGTTAAAGACCTTAAGGATTAACAGCCTCTAATCAGAAATTATTACCATATTGTAATATTGCACAATTACAAACCCACATGTAGCCTAGGGCTTCAGATGGGTTCACTTCCATAATTTCATGTAGCATCATCCAACACTGAGACTGCATAAGATATGCCTGGAGAAGGCATAGACTTGCCAAAGGTCACAGATCAGGAAAAATAGCCCAGCCTCTGGCATCTATCACCTCCCATCCCAGAGTCCCCAGCACCACAGGCCGCACACCCATCCTACTGGAGTCAAGGTGATCTTCATCTGTATCTTACTACACTTCTTTGTTCACCCAATGATTTGAAAGTTAAAAGGTCACAAACACTTTATAAAGTCAGCCAAAAGAATTAACAAGACAATCAGTGACAAAAAAATAATAATTTGTTGTAAAGCCTTTGGTTTTCATAAAGACAATTCTCCCCACAGGAAATAAAAAAATACCCTCCCCCACACCCTACGCTCCTCTAAATGTTCCCAAACATTCCCTTTTAAATCCACTTGATATAGTGCTTTCTTAGTGCACATAATTACCCTTTAATAGATCCTTTTTTTAGGCCAATGAAATTATCAACCTTTTTTTTCTTCTTTACTTTTAAACCTCTATCTTTGTCCCATATCATAACTTTCTTTTCCTTCAAAATCCAATTTATACAATTTATTTTCGGAGCTTCAAAACGGTTACTATTTGTGTAGTCCATGGGTTTCCTCTGGAGGAGAAAATGCTTATTCCACCCAATAGTGTCATTGCTTTTATTATTCTTGTTACAGGACAGGAGAAGACCATTCATCAAACAATAAGACTCTCATTTACAGCCACCGGGGAGCTATCCTGAAGGTTAGTGTGAGCCTCTGACATTGCGAGCTTTTACCTTGGACAGGCTCCATCTAAGAAGAACAGTGTGGCAGGGTCTTCAGACCATGGCGCCTAATTGTCCTCACGCAGAATTGATGAAACTGAGGCACAGAAGCACCTGCTCCCCGTCCCCAGGGCCATACACCCAGTTAATGTCTCCAACCCACTGGCTTTTCCACTAAGCAGGAAACTACAGAAATTCTTCGTAACACCTCGAATTCATTGCAAGTTGACCTTGTAATTGTTTATTCTTATCTCAGCAATATGGAGGCATGACAACATGCATCATCCAACACTGAGACTGCATAAGATATGCCTGGAGAAGGCATAGACTTGCTGAAGGTCACAGATAAGGAAAAATACCCCAGCCTCTGGCATCCATCACCTCCCATCCCAGAGTCCCCAGCACCACAGGCCGCACACCCATCCTACTGGAGTCAAGGTAATGTTCATCTGTATCTTACAACACTTCTTTGTTCATCCAATGAATCCAGCCTCTATACAATATTGCACAATCTGCTTGGTTAATTTTGAGTTGCTCCAGTCTCAACACTTAAATGGTCTCACTATGGTTTGTCCATAGATCAGAACACAGAGGCTGTAGCGTGAGGGTTTACACGTGCCAAACTGTTAAATTCCTTTGCCTCCATTTCCCCTTACTTAAAGTATTCATTTACACCCCTTGGAGATGATATGACATAACTAACACACAGAAAAGGCTTAGTCACCATAACAACTCAGTAAATATGAATGAATATTATTCAAACTACAAGTGAGATGATGTTACTCAACAGTGGCTTGATAACTGTTTGCATGGAAATGTAGAAGAGCTATTATTATTATTATTATTCTAACAATCACAGAATAAAACAATAGAAATCTTGGACTCAGAATTGAGAAAGACAAACCTCGAATACATCCCTGCCTTGAAGGAGTTTGTGAATTGGGAAAGATTTCTAAGTCTACTTGAATCACTGGCTCTAACGGAAACTCTCCAGGAGAGCAAGAAACACCCTGGGAAGTCCTTACTGCCTGACTCGGGAAGCAGCCCCGCCCTGCTGAGAGCTATTGTCCTTCCTGAAGTGAGCAAGGAGCTTCCTTGGTCTCCAGCCACAGGAAAAAGAAAAACAGTTCCTGCTCCTTTGTTCTGAACTACCCTCTCCCCCCCAAAGAAAGAATTATCCCAGCCTTCCCCTCAGGGGAGCCAGTCTGCCCAAGCTCCAGCTAGAGACTGGAGCAGATGAACAAAGCACTTCAGAGCAATTAGTTTTGGCAATTAGGCAGGCAATTAGTTCTGCAGTGTGTAGAATGGGAGGAGAAGGTAAATCGGCAGCCTCAGAGGTGACGGGAACTGTGAGTTGGCCTCGGGCTGTAGTGACACTCAGGTGAGAAGGTCGGGTACTCCCCAGCCTCCTTTCCATACTCTCGCTTTCAGGACCTCAGCGGAAGTTGCTTTCCAGGAGCAAGACAACAGCTTTAGGCTTTCAGCCCCGTTCTAATTTCTTCCCCAGAATGTCACAAATTCTCAGTGTCTGCTCCAGCGGAGTCCCTGTTGCTTTCTTCCCCCAGGAATCCTATCTGTGATGTTGAAATTCTTAGATGCAGTTTCCTGGGGACTCTCCCAGCACAGAATTTGTTGTTTTGAAAACTTGGGAAGGTCTCTTCTAAGGGGCAATTAATTTCTCATTTATCTAAAGATGGAGGAGAAATTACACAATTTCACACGATATAGTAAGGGGGGGCTTAAAAACAGTGCTTACAAGGCAAAGCCTTGGGGTTGGGTACCAGCTGTGCCTCTTACAAAGCTCTGGCCTTTGGTTTCATCTGCTCCAAACTGGGAGAATGACAGAATGACCTGGAAACATGCACGGCTCTGAAATATGTCTTGTCAATTCCAATTTGGGGGGATGCATATATTAAAAATTATTTATGTTTATCTGAAATCTAAATATATCTGATCACCTTCTCTTTTCTGTTGCTAGACTTGGCAATTCTAGATATTAAAAATAATAAGACTCTTCTTGAACATTATTGAGGTTAGTTAAATCAAACATCACAACAAGAAATTAGGAGGGGAAGGGTCAAAAAAAGCAAAAAACAAAAAAACAAAAAACAAAAAAACAAAAAAAAACAACAACAACAAAAAAACATCCTAATGTTCCTTTCTCTTTCCTTTCCTCCAACACTGTCATCTAACTTAATTGTTCTACAACAAAGTCCTGATGTTTAGATGAACAGAAACGGCACCTGGCTAGTTTTTCAGAAAAGGAAAAATCTTTCTATGAATTGCCTGCACCAAGGGTTTTTAGGTGAGGCTAAAGACCTCTCAAGTGAAGGCAAATGTAAAGGAAGACTGTCTGGACAAGATCACACTCTGCTTTTCTACCCTGACCTTCTACGTCAGTATTTCCAGCTGTTCTTCTTGTGACTTAAGAAATAGAAGCCTCTTACAAGGACAGAGTAATCAGGGGACATGGAAGCCAACGCTGACTGCAGCAGCATTTTCTTCGGAAAAGAGAGGAGTGGGAGCCAGTGCTAGCCTTCCAGTTCACCGTGCATAGCTGGTGTTCCCATGACCCACCTAACCAAAGGCACCTTCAGATGTTGCGAGACGCCATGCTGAACCAATTATAGGAACCCTCGTTAAGAAAAAGATGCAGAATTACAAATACGAAATTAGACATGAAACTGAATATTTACTTAGAATGAGAAATTATATCATGACAAATTACAGGAGTGCTGGAGAATCAGGCCCCTTTCTTCTAAAAAATCCCTACAAGTGATTTGCTGGAAATGCTGACACAGAAAATGTTTCCTGATTATAACCCCGCTTTCTCTCTCCACCTGGAACCTTGGCAAGCTAGGGACTCACACCAACCACCGGAACAGAAAGGGACCTGTACCCTACACCTTATCAGCATCATGATATCTTGTCTTCTGCATTTAACCGAGTTCTTTTATAGCCATGTTTGTTGTACAAGCAATATTGTAAGTGTGTTGATGGAAAACAAAAGGTAGGAGGGGATTCTCATGTTTCTGCCATCTTAATGGACCATCTGTCTCTTTTCTCCCTGTTCCTTTCACATTTTCACTTGCATGTACTACTTATAAGCCTGAGACCATGATGTGTTCATGAGTTTTAGGCTTCTGTAACATAATACTGCAGGCTGGGTAATGAATGAACAACAGGAACTATGGTTCGATGGTCCAAGAACAGGCTCTGTCACCTAGCTGCTATGTTATAACAGGGCAAGGAGGGTGAGGGAGTGGCAAACCCAGAATAGAGACAGAGAAAAGGACCTTTCCTTTCACCAAAAGCCCACTTCCACAATAACAGTATCAATCCATTCATGAAAGACTTTGTGGTCTAAACACTCCTTCCCTGTGCCACCCCTTAACCCTTATTACACTAGCATCAAATATGGGTGTGCACTTGAGGGAGGCCTTGAAACTAACATACACTATTAGATCTTTCAAGGTGTTTCGCACTTAGCACAGTACCATTTTTCAGCTTCTCCACACTCTTCCTCACTGTGACACTTCATGATCATTCCCTTGTCCTTTGTTAAGAAATGAGAGAAAGAGGGGCTGGATTTTAGGTAACTGTGAATAGTTTTAAACTTAAAAAAAAGAAAAAAGAAAAAAGACTTTAGCAACATTGTAACTCAAACCAGAGTAAATAATCTGCCAATTTAAAAGGAAAAAAAAAAGTCACTTCAACCTTGTATTAGGTGTGGGCTAACAAAGAAACTATCAGCAGGCTGGCGGTCTACTCTGCAACTAATTTCTCCAGTAAGGTGATTCAAAACTGTTGAGCATGCCCCTCCTCATGAGGGAAAAGAATAGAATAAACAGATTGCCATGTGACTGGATACTCGAATGGATATTGTTTTTTTAAGAACTGCTTCCTGATGGAAACGAGCCACTGCGGGAACCACACCATGCCAGTTCTATGGCAATAATTTAATTATGCCAATTAGAGCACACATTCCCCCAGAAAGCATTATGAGGACCCTCTCTGGGAGAAACATTGGAACAAAACATTTCAACAGTGCTCAGTCTCTTTCCCTTCCTGGGTGAAAATTAGGAGTTGAGTACACTATGATTCATAACTTCACAGAACAGTTCGTGTGGGTGGACACCCGTCACTCTCGTCCTCCTTACAAGCCTAAGGCTACACCCCCTACCTTTTACTTTCTGAACTTCTCCATGGGGTGCAGCAATCGAACCACTCAGTGCAATTTTGACTTTAAAAAAATCTCCAGTGTCAAGATCTAGAGCAGAAGAAGGGGGAGGGAACTCGAAAAACCTCCCATCTGCGATCCTCTGGGTGTCATGTCAGGCAGCCAGCTCGGAGTGGGAAATGCCTTCTCTGTGGCTTGGAACTGTCTCCACAGCCCATCGAATTTATAAGTAAAGGTGATTATGGCTCATCACAACTCACTTAGAGCAGCAGACCAAGATGGATATGAGCTTCTAAAATCACGGTTAAGGCAATTTTAGAATGAGCCTTTCACATTAATGGCAGTGAGTCATCTTGTTCTGTGGTTCCTAATATATCAAAGGTTGTTGAAAACGTCCCCTCTCTCTGTTTCATGTCCTCACATATAGGGCAGGAAGGAGGTCTAAGAAGATAAAGTGGAAGGTGGTAAGCCAGAGCCAAAGGTTGATCTGTTACCAAGGCCGGTAGATTAACTGCTATGCTCTTACAGTGTCAAGGCTTAAACCCTTTCCAGTCCTCAGCCTGTAACATCCTTGCAGACTTTACAGCTTACATGCCTTGGGATGAAAGGCAGAGTATGAAGTATGAAGGTCACCTACAAAACCAGTTTTGACCAGAGCTCTTCAGAAGCGGTGACTCATCCATCGCATAAGAATAGGGATGTGCAAAAGACTGTGGATGTGCCTGCCTGCAAAGTGAAAAAGGGGGTTTGGGGTGTGTGTGATACTCTTTTTCCTCTTAATTTTATAAAAGCCAATGTCTATGTGAACCAGAAACAGGGAGTGACATTCTGACCAGCCGATTTTTCTCACTGAAGCTTTTGCAAAATGAAATTTTCTCTGTTTCCTATTTTTATGCTGTCTTCTAGTGTTGCTGGCACGGGTAACCATCACACTTGGCGCTTCTGTCTTGCTTGTCATCCAACGATTTCAAAGTGCTCTGCAGCAGGATTTCATCCTCACAGTGGGACTGGGAGAAAGGTCAGCTCTGTTGTGCCTGATGAGCAGGTAGGATGCAGAGAGGTGACGGGGACTTAGATGCACCCTCTGCAGAGCGTCAGGGCGGGAAGCAGGTTAGAACTGCAGGCGCTTCGTTTCTACTCAGTCTTGTTCATCGTATCGCTGTGACCTCTCAGCTTTCCCGGGGTCGAGCACGAGGCTCGCCACGACAGATTATGAACAGTTTGCTAAGTGTCTGACCCTCTAGAGAAACTGAAAACCCAAATAAAAAAGGCTTGATTTGCTTTTGAGATTCGCTTTCTGGGCGTTAAGTACTTGGACAAACAAGCCTAAAACGTTGGTGCGGATCCACTGGGTGAAAATGGCTACCAGATTTCAGTACTTGAAAATATCAAAGTATTGGCAAGGAAGCTCAGGATCTCAAAGTCTGCAGTTGGGGATGTAATTAGTACAACCACTGGAAAGAACACTTAGCCTTGTCTTTTAAAAACAGATCACGCTCATGCTTTTCAATACAGTCATGTTACTCCTACATGTAGCCTGGAGAGAAATCCTCACCCATAAGCTCCAAGACTATGCACACATTTATTTATGGAATGAAATATTATCCACTGGTGAAAATGAATGGGTCACGTCTTCCCATAAAACATGGATAAACTCTATAAGAGGGGAGAGGGAAGTAAGCCAGAGATAAAAGATGAATTTTTGTGAAGCTTTTTTTTTGTCTCAAAAGTAGGAAAAGCACACACATAGAGAAAGAAACATACACGTCACAAAAATGGGGGTGGGGGTGGCTAGAAGCAAAGGAAGCAATAACAACACAAAAGCCCCACTTTGGAAGAAATCAAGTCTCTAAGAGAGGACCAGCACAGTACAGTGGGTGCATTCAAGCTCTGGTGGTAGGTTCTGCTTCCTCAGCACATGCATGTGAAATTAAAAAAAAATTATTTTATTTATTTATATTCCAAATGTTGCCCCCCCCCCCAATTCCCTGTCCATCCTCCAAGAGTTTTTCACTCCCTACCACCTCTCCTTTGCCTCGGAGAGGGGGCTCCCCCAGCCCCCACCTGCCCTCCTCACTCACCCACCCTCTCTCTTACCCCCAAGCAGCTTCCCCGGGGAATCAAATCTCTACAGAATTAGATGCATCATCCATCTCACACTGGACCCAGATCAGGCAGTCCTCTACAAAATGAAACATTATCCACTGGTGAAAATGAATGGGCCACGGACCAGCAACCATTGGAGTGAGGTTAGGGACCCCACTAGAAGAGTTAGAAGGATTGAAGGAATGGAAGGGGATGGCAATCCCATAAGAAGACCAACAGAATCAACTAACCCGGACCCCTGGGAGCTCCCAGACACTAAGCCACCAAGCAAAGAACATACATGGGCTGCCATGTGACATTTTTTAAGGCATTATAAAATAATTTAAATCAGTGCTAATGAGCTAATTTTTGTTATTAAAGGTAATGTTGTAGAGAAAAGAGTCTTCAACGAAGGTATGTGTGCAGGGTTTAACTCGTTGTTTAAAGACTATATACAGTTAACATTTTTAAAGGATAGCATTTTTTAAAATGTCTGCCAAGCTTAAGTCAAGAAAGTGTTCAAAATAGGAATGTCATAGAAAGATTTATTATAGTAAGCTTGTAACTCGGTTACGTAAATGAGGAGCAAGATCTTAAAACTCAATCAAAGTTCTAGGGAAGTGTATGAACAAACAATTTCAGGAAAATTTAATGAGGAAGGGATGAAAGAAGTTTAAACTGTGCTAGTAAACAAGGAAATGAAGAATGCATGGCGACTTTTTCTCTTCTTAACTTTAAGGCTGCTGGAGACTGAAAACTCAGGTATTAGCAGTAGTCAAGTGGGTGTTGAACTGTGAGGTACAGCCTTCCAAGAGGCACTTTAGAGATAAGAATACAGTGGCTTTTAATTATGCCTCCAAGGCTTTGTTCCAGAAGGTCCCGGAAGCTTCTCCAAAAGAAATCATTAGAGTCCTAAAAATATTCACAGCAACATTACCTTTAATAACAAAAATTAGCCCAAATATTGAACAATTGGAAAGTGGTTGAGCATCCTCATTGGAGGCCACATAACCATTCAAATGGGATTTTAAGAGAAGCTTATTGATGGGGCAGTGGCCCACAAATTATTTGTTCTGCCAAATTTTGTATTCATAACAGAGAGGGAAAGCAGAGAGAGCGAGTAGGAGAGAGAGAGAGAGAGAGAGAGAGAGAGAGAGAGAGAGAGAACACCATGTGGAAGACATGGAAGGTTTAAATAGAGCTATATTATAAGCTCTGGTACAGTTTTGTGTTTCTACTTTTTTCCTGTCACAGTTTCAATAGTCAATTTCCTAGATGAACAACATCATATGAATATATTTTAAAAGAGTAGAAAGTATCTTCCATACAGGGGAAGACACTCTGTAATTAACGGGGCTGAGCCATAAGCCATTCCTTGTTGAGTGATCAACAATCCGGGCATGTCAGAGATTCTCTGTTTCAGCAAAATCTTCCAGAAAGTGAGGACAGGTGGCCACCTTCTTACCTTTGAATTGGGAACTTCATTCTAATGGAAAAATTTCCTCTCTAAACTTCAACCTTCTTCTTAGTAATTCCTTCAGTCTCCGTACAGATATGGCTACTGTGAGCTTGCAGACTTCTGTGTAACTTAACATCTGAAGGCACGTGTTGATAGTGAGCAGAATGCATAAACACCCATCGACCTGGATTAGGTGCATCACTCAGGATCAGTGTGTACTAAAAAAAAAAAAAAAGGTCATTTGTGTTGAGGAGGAGGAGTCTGTCTTGTTCTCCACACTGTGTGTACATTTTCCTTCTATAGAGGTAAGCAGCGCTTGTATCCACGGGAAAGTTGAGTCCTGAAAGATGCGGTTAGATGGGAAAAGCAAGTCCCACCTCTCCCATAAGGCTCAGTGGCTGAGTGAAGAGTCAGGCAAGTACCGCCTTTCCCAACAGACCCTTACACAGCTCCGATAATAGAGCTTCAGGAAGCTCTTCTACAGCTCTGTGTGATACCTGTGCAATCTCTGCCTCACTCTGAGGCACAGTGAGTGGCAGGGCGAGAGGGCACAAGGAACCAAAATGACTGCCTCCTCTTCTGCTTTCCTAGTGATGTGAGTACCTCGGAACCGGAACGGCTATGTACACACTCTCCTGAGCCTCAGTTTCCTCGGGAATAAACTGGGTGAAGGTTGCTCTTGGCATGTACCCCCAGAAAGTTATAAAGACTGGATATGTAGCAAGCGTTCAGAGCAGTGCCTGAAGATGGCTATGGGGAAAAATGCTCTGAAATTCAGGAGCACCAAGGGCCAGGGAGACTAGAAGGCAGTTGGAGAAAAAAATGGGCGATTGAGCTGGGATGAAGTCTTCACAGATCCTCAGAGGGAAACCTCCAGGTCTGTCCCATGTTGGGGTTAAGGGGGTGGGAACTTTCATACCTCTGCAGAGAATGAAATGAGGGCTTGGTGTCATAGCCGAGAGAGTCATCACCTGGGTCTTCTCCTGCAACTGCGGAACTGGGATCTGCGGTCCCTCTGTGAGTTTGTATCCAGGCCACTTTTCCTACCTCTGCTTCCCTGCTAGTAGGATAGGCAGGTAGACCCCTTCCTGGGGGGAGTGGCGACAGTTGTGTTAGATGACTACTTTGCCTGGAGAAGTCCTTTATTGTTTTACCGTGTCCTTGGGCTCCTCAGTGGCCTAGCTCTTTTCTTTCGGCCGTCTTTCCTTCTCTCCAGCCTCCTTCATGCTGGTTGTGAAGAGTTAAGTAGAACCCTCTTCTCCCTTCAGGAACAATGTTTAGCTTTGGCTTTTGTGAATTATCTTTGATTTTACTTCTTGAATATACACGATCTAAAAAAGAAAAAGAAACGTAAGCAAACAAACACAATTAAGAAGGGTACTCTGAGAATTTGAGCCACCATCTGGAGAGGCAGAAAACAGGGTGGAGGAGTTGTTCTGTAAAAAGAGATTGAAGAAGTACAACAAGCCATTGGGTGGGGGGGGAACCCTAACAAATGGAAAAATGCAAACAAGCACTAATCTGGGTTAGGAATGTGCTCTAAGGTCTGAGTTTTTCTGGTGATGCTTAAATTTTTTTAAAGATATATTTAGGAAAAAACTAAAAAGTACAGACTGGTCAAATTACTTGGTCCTCAGATTCTTATTGTTTGGAAGAAGTATTAAGGAACAAGGACAACTATATGGGAAGGTGGCTTCATTGATAAAGGCCTTGCCTTGCAGCATAAATATCTGAGGTTGGTCACTAGGAGCCATGTAAAATCTGGGCATGGTGGTGCATACCTGTAATCCAGGATGGAGGGGCAGGGTGGGCATGTCTCTAGGACTTCCTGGTTGCTTTGACAAGTTCAGACCTGTTGGAAACCCAGTCTTAAGGGAAAGATGAGATGCCCAAGGGACAATAAGCCGAGATTATCCTCTTAGCCCAGTGGTTCTCAACCTGTGGGTCATAACCCCTTTAGGGATTGTATATCAGATAACCTGCATATCAGACACTTACATTACAATTCATAATAGTAGCAAAATTACAGGTATGAAGTAATAACAGAACAATTTTATGGCTGGAGGTCACCACAACATAAGAAACTATATTAAAGGGTCCCAGCATTTGGAAGGTTGAGAACCACTGCTCTAGCCTCTAGAAGCACCAGCACACATGCACATGGGCTCACGTGCAAACACACACAATGACACATATACACAGAGAGGGAAAGAGAAAGACAGGGGCGGGGGGTGGTGGTGGAAGACATATAATGCAATACCACCTAAGCCTACACCCTAATTTGTTTTTACAAGTGGAGCTGGAAATGGTGAAGAGAGAGAGAAACTCTGGGGGTTAGGTAATACAAGACACTGTTTAATTCTCGGTTCAAACAGATGAAGTAAGTACGTGATTCTTGAGCACTTGGAAAGGAATGTACTGATCACTAAGAGACAACATATGTTCATTAAGCATGGGTCATGCAAAACATCCCCTTTTATTTTTCTCTCCGTGGGGAACATCAAAGGTATCAATTCATCTAATTACCCAGAGTATTTGAAAAGGCTGATCACATTGGCTTTGTAATTAAGCTGGAAAATATCGCTAAATTATGAGCTGAACGTCATTCCACCTTCCAGTCCTTCCTCTGTTCACACCTCCACTCAGTCAGCATTCATTCATTATTCTGCGCAGTGCCAGAGAGCTGGAGCACCCTGAGAAATCTAAGGAGCATGTTGTCAAATGCAACCTAAAGAAACTTTCTGAAGATGCTTCTAAAATGTGGCCTAAGACCAAAAGCATCAGAGTAGCATATGGTGCTTGTTAAAAATGCACATTCCTGCAGTCACGTCTCAGACTCACCGAATCCAAATTTCAGGAAATGAGACGCAGGGATCAAGCACATTGAGCACATGTCCCGAGTAATTCCTTAACATGAGTTTAAGAACCACTGTGAAGTCTTCTTCCACCCTCCTAAAATCATCAACATTTTAGTGTTAGTGGTTTGAATTCTAATATACACCTGGGCTGACCAGATGTAGTGATACACACCTTTAATCCCAGCACCCAGGAATCAGAAACAGATCTCTGTAAATTGAAGGGTAGCCTGGTCTCCACAGTGAGTCCCAGACAAGTTAATGCTATATGGAGAAGTCCTGTCCTCTAAAAACAAAGGCAACAAAAGCAAAACTTGCACTATGAAACTTACGCAGGACTGAAAGTTGAGAGTAAAGCTGATGAAACAGATTAAAAAAAAAATCAAACTTAAGTCAAAAGACCTTGAAAGGAGAGGAATGGAATAAAATTAACAATACACACTTAATAGGGTTAAATGTTAAATTTTGCATCCAAGGTCAAAGAGTCAACTGCTTAAATACAAGGTAGGAAGGCTTCAGATTGACAGCAGTTCACTTGATAAAGATTTAAAGTTCAATGAGAGTCAAAAAGGGGCTATTATTTTTAACAGAAACTCCTACAAATTTTAGAAAGCATTAGTAGAAATTAAACTTAAGTGGAGGAGGGGCAAATCTGTGCCCATCACTTCCTGGACTGGTGATACACGGCTAATTTGGAATACTTAAAAATGTAAATAGACTAAGGACTTTGCCATAGTTTGGATGTTGGCTGTCTTCAGCAGGCTGGTCATATAGTGAAGACTTGCTCCCCAGAGTGGTACTGACAGATGTGGTAGAAGCATTAGGAGGCAGAGCCTCTGAGAGGTTAGTAGGTTATGGGATATGAGCCCTTGAAATGATAGGCCCATACTATGTCGGTTTCCTCCTGTTTACTGAAGCATGGGGTGAAAGCTGAACCTTGTCCTGCATTCCTGACATGAGGAATGTCAGGAATGTCACCCTTGCTATAGACTCCTAAGCTATAGCTGGGTGCTTAATTTTGTGCTGGAATCTCCATAACCACGAGTAAATCTTTTCTTTGTATAAATTAGCTGCTGTTAAGTACTGTTATGGTGATGAAGAACTAACTAATACAACCTATTTATTATTATTAATTATTATTATTTCATTGCTTTTAATTTTTATACACTTTGAGTTAAAATATTACTTCCCTCTTTCCCTCTCATCCCTCCAGTCCTTCCCAGGTATCATCTCTCTAAACCCTTCTATACCCCCAACTCTCAAATTAATCTTTTTTTCTTTATTATTATTTGTAATAATAATATAAACACAATATTATATATTATTATATAAAAGATATACAATTATATAAAATATATATAAGATATATATATATATACATATATATATATATATATATATATATATATATATATACATACACACACACACACACACACACACACACACACACACACACACATGTATGCACATAAATACAATCTCCTGAGTTTGTTTTAGGTGTTTCTGTACAGATGGTTTTGAAAGAGTAGTACGTAACCAAAGACAAAATGGAGTCCCTTGTGTCAGGAGGGAAAGTGAACCTTTAAACTAACCGATGGCCCTAGGTACAGGGCAAGCCTTTCCTGGAACAATCACAGAATAGCCCAACGCCCTCTGAATGTCACAGCGACCTCTGTGGAATGTCTCATCGCCCCAGGAGGTTGCCTAAGGTAGTGACTTAACTGTTAGGTAGATTACCTCCCCCTTCCCCCCCCCCTTTTGTCTCTTAGAGTTAGCTACCTGGGTATCTTGCTGATGTTTAAACTAGCTAATCATGTGAAACCATGCCAATTTCCCCAACCCCCCTACCCCATTGCTATAAAAGCTCCTAATTTTCGAGCCTCATGGTCGACCCCCCCCCCCCCGTCCCCTGCATGGGATATGGGGTCGTCCCGGAGTTCCGATTAAAATTCCTCTTGCAGTTTGCATCAAGACAGGTCTCTTGTGGTTCTTGGGATGCGCGAATAGCCCGTGTTTGGAATAGGGGTATTTCTGGTTTGGTCTTACAGTTTCAGGGCTGATAATTTTTTTATTGCTAACCAATAAGGAGACTCCACCCTGAAAAAGACTAATTCTCCCTCCCTGAAGAGCCAGGAGTTATCTATAGATTTTTGTCGAGAGCTGAGAGTCTATGAAACATTCCCTCTTTCACATTAACATGTTTATTGACATGGCCATTGTTCTGGTCTTGTTTGTGCAAACATTTCTAAGAGAGACTGTTCCACAGCTGACCTCCTGATATTCAGGCTTTTACAATTTGTTTGTCCCCTCTTCAGTGATATCCTCTGAGCCATAGAAGCAGGAGCTGTGATGCAGATTTACCTACCAGGGCTGTTGATCTCTATATTGTGTCCAGTTGTGATTTTCTATAATGGTCTCCATTTGCTGTAAAGAGAGGCTTCCTTGATGAGGAATGGCAGCTACCCTTACCTGTGGGTATAGAATATGATTTAGAATGTAGTTAGAAAATATTTCTGGTCTAGCAGCGTGGTAGTAAAAGATTCTTTTCTGAAGTCCATGACCTCACTAGCCCCAGGATGTTAGCTAGCTTTCCAGCAGCAGGCATGATTTCTTAATTCCAATTTAATAGCTGTTGGTTACCACCAATGTATGAGTGCCATTTATGTACCTTTGGGAATATATTACCATGTGGGTCATTGTCGTAGTGTCACTGATGTATAGAATTACTAATTGCCTTCCTCCCTCGGCTGCTGGTGTAGGATTTTACCATAGAAGCTAAGTTGTCAGGAAGTGGGCTTTCAGGTTCGATCCAGCTCAAATGTGTCCTAAGTGTGCAGTCTTGTCTTAGTTAGGGTTTCTATTTTGTGAAGAGACACCTCTTATAAAAGACAACATTTAATTGTGTCTGGCTTACTAGTTCTGAGGTTCAGTTCATCATCATCGAGGCTGGAACATGGCCGCATCCAGGCAGATACAGGGTGGAGGAGCTGAAAGTTCTATATCTTTGTCCAAAGGAAGCCAGGAGTAGAATGACTTGAAGGAAGCCAGGAGGAGGATCTCAAAACACACTCCCACCCCCACAGTGACACACTTATCCGAGCATGGGCACACCTACTCCAACAAAGCCATATCATCTCCTAATAGCGCCACTCCTTGGCCAAGCCTACTCAAACCACCCCAAGTCTCATCAGCACACTTTACTGACCATTCGAAGGGAGGTTTCTCCTGACTGGGGGTGGGGCTTTTGATAGTCTGGGTTTTTGTTTTTTGTTTTTAGTTATTTTGGTGGGGAGCATTATAAGCCCAAGAGGCATTACTTCCCTCAAGATACACACACACACACACACACACACACACACACACACACACACATATATATATATATATATATATATATATATATATAGTATGATTTTAGGGAAATTTTAAATAATTGATTTCTTGAGGTTTTATCAAACAATCCAGGTGTCATTTACCCCCTAACTCTCCTCCTCCTTCTGTGTTGATTAATATATCCTACAATTTAAGAATTCATGTTAAATAGTGTGTGTGTAAGAGAAGATATCTTAAACAGGATTTCTTTTTTTTTTTTTTGAGATAGGGTTTCTCTGTGTAACCCTGGCTGTCCTGGAACTCACTTTGTAGACCAGGCTGGCCAGGTCTACAGAAATCCACCTGCCTCTGCTCCCAAGTGCTGAGATTAAAGGCGTGTGGCTTAAATCCTGCCCGGCTTAATCAGGATTTCTATTACTGCAACCAAACACCATGACCAAAAAGCAAGTTGGGGAAGCAAGGGTTTATTCGGCTTACACTTTCAGATCCATCTTTCTGGAGAGTCCATGGCAGGAGGAAGTCACAACAGGAACTCACGTGGGCTGGATTCTGGGGGTAGGAGCTGATGCAGAGGCCTTGGAGAAGTGCTGCTTCCTGCCTGCTTCCTCTGGCTTGTCCAGGCTGCTTTCTTATGTAAGCAAGGACCACCTGCCTAGGGATGGCACCACCCATAATGACCTGGGCCCTCCTTCACTGATCCCTAATTGAGAAAATGCTATACAGCTGGATCTCATGGAGGCATTTCCTCAATTGAGGCTCCCTTCTCTCTCTGTGATGCCTCTAGCTTGTGTCAAGTTAACACACAAAACCAGCCAGTACAGAAAGCAACCGGGTAGTGAGGTATATTAGTCCCACATTATATGAAGAATTAGTAAGGGAAAAGACTGTTTCACATGAGAAAGTGAAACTCGGGTTTCATAGTAGCTGAACTGATGGAGTTGAGATTCTATTTTGAAGAGGAAAGAAATAGGCTCTTCCTATATGGTTCCTCAAGAAAAACCCAAGACCCCAAAAGATATTTTGGCTTGATATTAGAAATAATTTTCTAAAAATTAGAAAGATCTCTGTGTGGAGTAAGATGATGCCCTTATAAAAAATAGTGATTTCTTAGGCGTCAGTTTAGATACCAGTGATGCATCTTATGGTGAGTGTTTGTCAACCAATCCATCAGTCAATCAAAGAAGATGCTGTAGTTGGAATGTTTTTTGCCCCTGTCCAAAATTCATGTTGAAGTTTAACCTCTGTGTCAAGACGAAGGAAAACACTGTTTGTTTTCCATCTATTCTTGCTCACAGTCAACACAGAATTTCTGTGACCTCAAAACACAAATTTTTTTCTCAACCAGAAGGCAGTTCTGCAGCAGTGGACAGCAGCTGCTCTGCTCTAATCCATATCCTCCCCTCTAATCCAATTTAATTCTGACACCATCTTTCTTGAAATAACATCAGAGCTTACAGGTTGGGGCTCAGTTCCCAAAACTGCTTTGAATTCCGGTCACACGGCCAAGATTATTCCACCTGTGCTTTGAGCAATGGGAGAGGGCTCCCGTGCCTCTTCCTGGAATTTGATTAATTCACTTGAGTCAGTTCCAGAATTTGCAGAAGCATTGATATTTGAAGGTGTGTTATTCTAAAGGATACCAACGAATATATGCATAGTGGGCTTCCAAGCTCTCTCCAGCCACTCTCTAGGAACGTCCATGTGTTCAGTTAACAGGAAGCTCTCTGAACTTTGTCCTTCTTTTTAAGAAGGTTCCCTACACAGGTATGCTGGCTCACAGGCTGGGAAAGGAAACCCAGTCTAGAGAATTAAAACAAAACTCTTCTAGAATAAGGAGAGTATTATCACATTGAGGCAGCTTGAAGATTTTCTTTATGGCTAACCGAAGACAGGGGAAGATTAGAACTTTAGAGATGTACCACTGTTAGGAATTTATAATCTGGGAAACTTTTCCTTAGGAAATGTAATCTAGGAAAGTCATTTCCTCTCAGTATAAACATTCTCTCTTGGAGACAGGAGGGAGAGACCTAAGATTCACGAAATAAAAAAATAAATAATAAATAAATAAAAAGAGTACAAGACTCAGCAAGTTTTTAAAACTTAACAAAATTTGTTGTAGTTTGCTTTCTGTTGTGTGATAAACAAGAGGACCTGGGAAGGATGTTTCATTTCAGCCTATAGGGTATATATAGTCAGTCTATAAGTGCAAGAAGTTAGAACAAGAAGTCAAGGAGGGAACCCAGAAGCTGGAACTGAAACAGAAACCACAGAACACTGTTTACCGGTTTTATCTAGCTCTTGTGCAGATGGCTTTCTTAAGTAGCCCAGGACCACCTGACAGGTGTGCTGGGCTCTTCAACATCTGTTAGCAATCAAGAAAATGCCCCACAGACCTGCTCACAGGCCAGTCTGATGGACTCAACTCTTCAATGGAGGTTCTCTCTTAAGTATGTCAAATTGACAACCAAGATTAGCTATCATTAGCTAAATCTACCGCCTGTCAGCTTGACACACAAACACATCACTGTTAAACTATGACCTTTACTTTTTACCCGGATTGCATGTTAACATAACAATATAAAATGTCACACAGCCTCTAAAGTCCCCAGGTCTTTTCACATTTCAACACATGAAAGTTCAGTGTCTAAAAATCCAAAGCATCTTATTTGTGGGTTTCTATAAAAATCAAAACTAAACTGCATACCTTCTATTTCCAAAAGGGAAGAATCAGGGAGAGTTCTAATCAGAATTCAGTACAACTAAATTCCAACAGTATAGTTAGTTGGCTCAGTATCTGATATCTGGAACTTTCTCATGATCTCTGGCTTCTACGGGTTTAAAAGGCTCTTTCTCTGGCTCTGCCACCTTAAGCACACACATCTCGGCTCAGAGTGGCTCCATTCTATATCCATCACTGTTCATGCTAGTTATTCCACAATCCTGGCATCTACAGCATCACGGGGTCTCCATCACATGAGACTTTACTTTCACCAATGGGTCTAGAGACTCTAACACTACTGCATGGCTCCTCAGCTTCTCTCCACAACCCCTCAGTCTTGTAGTTTCCATGCAGGAGCCATCATCACAGGAAGGACTCTCAGACATTGTCAAATTATCTGCCAACTTAAGATGCATTCTTGGTCCTGCTGTGCCACAGCTTCAGTGCTGACTCAGCAAGAAT
>LR751483.1:37148-166645 GCA_902729485.2 Mus minutoides
CCTTTGATATCAAATGTAGGAATCAAAGGCACAGAGCTAGAGAGAATAGAATAAATGAGAAATATGTATTAAAAGAAAATTGCCAGACCTATCAGAGCTCCCAGGGACTAAACCACCAACCAAAAAGCACACATGGAGGGACCAGCTGCATATGTAGCCAAGGATGGCCTTACCTGGCATTAATGGGAGGGGAGGCTCTTGGTCCTGTGAAGGCTCCATGCCCCAGTGTAGGGGAATGCCAGGGCAGTGAGGCGGGAGTGGGTGGGTGGGTGGGAAGCACCCTCATAGAAGCAGGGGGAGGGGAAGGTGATAGGAGGTTTGTGAAGGGGAAACTGGAAGGGGACTAATATTTGAAATGCAAATAAATAAAATAACCAATAAAAATAAAATAAAATAAAATCACCCTAATTTGGATAAGATGAAAAAAAAAAAAAAAGTCTTGCCAGGGATCTTTGAATGTGGTCTACACTGGATATCTGGAATTGTTCAACCTGGTATAACAAATTTAGAGCCTGGAAATAGGCTTATACAGTAAGTAGAGGGAACTTAATTAAAGTTAAATACATAGATAAATAACTAGAGGCTTTTGATCAAACTGTTGGTCAGGAGCAGGAGATAAGGAGAAGGACCTTATCTCAGACAGATACTTAGGTTAATTCAAGTTATATAAAGAGAAAGGGGATATATGTACCCACAAAGATATTAATCTTCATAGAAGGGAGGATTTAAATATGCATAGATAAATAATTTGAGGCTTTTGATCAAATTGTAGGTTAGAAACAGCAAATAAGGAGAAGGACTTTATTTCAGACAGATAGTAGAAACTTGGGCCTTGATCTCATACAGGTCGGGGCAGGAGGTGGTGAAGAAGCCTTGTCTCAACAGATAATAATAATAATTGTTTAGATTGCTTTAAATTGTTTTAATTATCAAAATGAAGATGATTATAAGTTTTGTGGTATTTATGATATTAAAAAAAAACCTCTGGAAGAGCAGTCAAGCTACTAAATTAAATCAAACTCTACCTTAAATGATTGTGAGTTACTGGACCAAAGGCATGCTATTTTGGGAAAGTGGCATTGTATTTGTGTTAACAGAAAAGGAGAAGAGGATTCAGACCTCTTCCAGAGTGAAATGGGTCAGATATGATGGGGAATACCCCTGAAGATCTCCGCTACAGAAAAGAAAAATACAAGAAAATCAAACAGGACAGGCAAATTGATCTGCCGACTCTTCCACATGGGAACAGCCTTATAACTGGCTTAGATGTGAAAATGTCTAAGCCAAAACTTCAGTGAAAATTAGACAGTAAATGTTGTTGGTTGTGGAATTCATAAGATTCATTATGAATGGCGATTTATTACAATTGGGTATTGATCAAATTAACTCATAAAAGGAAAGTTGTCTTTCACCTGCTCAAATAAGGAATAAAAATTCATCTTTAATTCATCTCTAGACCTTGCATAATCCATACGAATATCTTTATAGTGTTAACATTTTGTTTGTGAGATTCATATATTGAATAATGTCCCTCTGGCAAGACTCATCTCGGGGATGCTGATATGACCTTCCAACCCCCTACTTCCTAAAGCTGTTTTCAGAGAACTGCTTCCAAACAGCTTCAGGAATAGCTGGTGATTCCAGATGACCTTGCTTCATCCAACCTTTCAGGCAGAACCAGTCAAAACTGCAATGAATCCCTGAGCCTCTAAACATGCAGAGACTGGATAACAGATGCTAAAGCTAACTTTCTTAAGTCTAACTAATTTTTCTAAGTTTCCTACCCCTCCCCACCACTTTAAGAAATTTTTCTTTGCCCCACTATTCAGCAGGAAAAAGTTGTGAAGAGTTGTCATCCTCATCCCTTGGGTTTCAGCATCTGATTATAGTTATTTTATAAATTAAAGATAAATTATCATTCTAAGGGATAATTCGGAAATGGTCATGATTTTGAACATGGAGGGAATAGATGGGATGGATTATTAAATTTATTCTTGAACAAAATATTGTATAGCCATAATCTTACATTGATAGAAATCTTTATATTTGATGCAAAATTGATGTTATAATTTCTTACATTGGTGCAGAGTTTGTATATTGATACAGATTAAGTTTCTCATTGATATAAACTTTGTATATTGATACAAAATTTGAAATTAATATTGTTACTCTTAGATAGACATTGTGCCTATGAAATTCATTTAATAATACAAGGCTTTGACCCAGTCCTTCTATAGCTGCCATTACAAACTATTTAAAATTATTAAGTAACACAAGTTAAGGGCCAGATAGTAAGCTCATAGTTACATTAGATTCTGTTTTAATTATAATAAAGTGTTTTCAATATTATTCAAATAGAAATAGTCAAGGTTTAACAGTTTAGATACACTTTATATAGATAGTCTTCAGAAACATCAGAAATCCACAGAATGACATTTAATATTAATTCATTATTAAAGATCATTTGACTAGAGGCATGTCTGCTCCTGACAGTACTCCCTTCATGCTTCAAAGAAGGTATTGAGCATTGTAACCTCCATATGGAGTTGCTCCAGTTATGGCAAGTTAGCCACTGGACAAGAATGGCCCTAATTTACTGCCCTACAGGCAAAAAATACTGTCTAAGGAAGAACATATGATGCAGGATAGTGAACAGCTTAGCTCTGCCAATACAGAGTAAGCTAGTCCTTCATAGTTCCTGCTTAATTTACAGTGTGTCACATGATTCTGGGCTAAAAGGCAGAAGACAGATGTTCCAATGTTTTGAGGAACAGGGGACTGTCCAAGTAGTCAGCTGTCTCTACAATTTGGCTAAGCTTTGGAAGCTATGTTTTGTGCTTCCTATATATTCAGGTAATATTTAATTCATTCTTGGATTTCTGACTGGGTTGAAGACTAGTTGTAGTCTCATAATCAAGCTTAAGTTGTTTAGCATTGAGGAAAATGATTTGAAAGGACAGTTTTCAGATGGTAATGCATGTTAAAATCAAAACATAATTCAGGGGTAGAATTGTAAGCTCTCTAAGTTAGGATAGATGCTAGAGTAATATATATGTATTATATATTATATATACATATATAATATACTATATATATAAATTAAGAAAATTGATGGATGGATATTATTAATATATAGCATACATTATAGTTTACATAACTGTTTACTATGCTTAAGGTATATATGAGAGAAAAGGGCTTTTTAATGGATGAAAAGGGTGAGATATTGGGGATTTGATTTGTGAGACATGTCCACTGCAACAGTTGGTTTTTTTGACTAGTAAATAGCTAGCGGACAATGCCTGGGCAGGAGGAAAGAAGCAAGACTTTGAGGATTTCTGGAGAGGAAACACAGGATAGGAAGAAGGAGAATGTCCAGGGCAGAAGGAAGGAAGAGGATACAGACATGAGAGCTGTGAAAGACAGAGAACCAACCATGCAAGAACCAGGAAAAAGCAGCCTCAGGAGCTACTGCCCTGATAGGTCTAGGGTAGCAGAGATAAAGTATAGATCTTAGAAAGTGATAACTCAAGAATATTGAAGAGTAGAATGTGTTAGCCATGGGGAGGTTTAGAAGTGTCCCAGCCATTGAGCTAGCTAAGCCATATTAAAATATAAAAGTTGCTTATGCATGCCTTTCATTCTTGAATCCAGAGCTCTTAGGCAGGTGCAGGACACAGGTGCAACCAAAGAGAGCATAGAGCAGATTTTAATTATTTACTGCTACAGTAGGATACAGGTTTCATCTCCTGAAGTGGGCCTTAAATCAAATTAGATATTTGTTGGTTACTCCACAAGCTTTGTGCCACCATTGCACTAGCATATCTTGCTGGCAGGACATCATTATAGACATGGGGTTTGTAGCTAAGTCGGTGCTTATGTTTTTCCTTTCATAGCATGCAAAGTGTCGCTTATACCAAAGACTCTCACATTTAGGGATGAAGACTGTATGCAGGGACTAGCTTTGACTTCTCCATATTCTGGGAGAATACTAGGAGTAGTCTTCACCAGTGGAGCCTTACCATCACCAGTTTATAGAGAGCAATCTATAGTTTTTGCCACAGCCTGGGTTGTTTGTAGGCCCATGAGACTCCCCTTTGTCCAACAACTCAACTCCATGTAACCCATTAATAGTATTGGAAGATTCATTTGGTCATAAGAGATGGCCAGTTATTTGGTGATTTCATTTAGAGTGTCAACTTGTACTATATTTGATTTTCATACTGCCCTTCAATTGACCCTTAATTTCAGCCCTCTTTCCCTGCATTTCCTCCTCCTACTTGACTCTAGAGCACCCACAATCCATCCATAACTATTTATTCTACTTCTCTTAGGGAGATTTATCTGTCCCCTAGTCTTTTACTCTATACCTAACCTCTGCCAGTCTATGAATAGATTGGTTATTATTGACTTAACAGCTAATATCCACATATGACTGAATATAAGCCATATTTGTCTTTCTGTCCAGACTACCTCATTCAGAATGAATTTTCCCCCCTAGGTTCATCTATTAACCTGAAAATTTCCTAATGTCTTCTTTTGATGGCTGAGCAACACTACAATGTGCAAATATTAGTTATTCTTCTGTTGAGTGAAATCTAGGTTCTTTCCAGTTTCTGGCTATCATGAATAGAGCAGCAATGAACATTATTGTTTGTGTACTGTCTCTGTGATAAGATGGAGAATCCTTTTGGTATATGGCCAAGAGTGGTATGGCAGGGTCTTGAAATACATCGATTCCCACTTTCCTGAGGAATCACCATACTGATTTCCATAATGGCTGTACAACTTTGCATTACCAACAACAATGGATGAGTGTTCCTCATACTTTACAAACTTGCCAGCATGAGCTATCTCTTGTTTTATTGATCTTAGCCATTCTGACAGGTGTAAGATAGAATTGCAAAGTAGTTTTGATTTGCATGTCCCTGATGGATAAGGATGCTGAACATTTCTTTAAGTATTTCTAGGTCACTTGAGGTTCCTTTTTTTTTTTTGAGAATTCTGTTTAGATCCATACCCTGTTTTAAAGTCAGGTTATTTGTTTTCTTGACATCCAGTGTTTGTTGTTGTTGTTTTGGTTTGTTTTTGAGTTTTTTGTTCCTGGTGTATTTTGGATAGTAGCTTTTTATTGGATGTAGTTGATAAAAATCTGCCATCTGGAAAGCTCACCTTTGAATGGCAATGTCATGTGCAGTTCAGAAGGTTCTAGGTGTCGTGAGGTCCCTTTTCTTAACTGTTGATCTTAGTACCTGTACTAACAGCGTTCTGTTCAGGAAGTCTTCTCCTGAGCTGATGACTTCACAACTATATCCCACTTTCTTTTCTATCAGAGTCAGTGTATCTGGTTTTCTGTTGAAGCCTTAGATCCATTTGGAATTGAATTTTATTCAGGGTATTAGGTGGGAATCTCTATTTGAATTCCTCTACATACCCCCAACCAGTTTACTATTTGTTGAATAGTCCTTTTTTTTTTTTTCTTTTTAAGTATGTAGATCTAGCTTCTTTTTCTAAAATATAAGGTGTCAATAGGTGTGTGACTTTATGTCTGGGTCTTCAGTTCAACTCCATTGACCAACATGTCTGGTTTTGTGCCAATACTACTTTGTTTTTATTAATTTAGCTCTGTAGTACAACTTAAAATCAGGAATCATAGTACTTCCTGCAGTTCTTTTTTTAGTCAGTATTGTTGTAGCTATTCTGGGCTCCATGTGTTTCTGTGTGTGTGTACATATGTGTGTATTTCCATATGAACCTGAATATTGTCTTTTCAAGATCTGTGAAGAATTGTTTTGGAATATCAATGGGGATTGAATTGAATGTAGATGCTTTGGTAGAATGGCCATGTTTATTATATTAATTCTAGAAATTCATGAGCATGAGAGAACTTTCCATCTTCTGATAGCTTTTGTCAATTTCTTTCTTCAGTGCCTCAAAGTTTTTATCATACAAGTTTTTAACGTGCTTACTTAGAGTTATCTCAAGATATTTTATGTTATTTGAGACTACTGTGAAAGGTGTTCTTGCCCTGATTTCTTTCTCAGTTTATTTGCCATTTGTATACAGGAAGGTCATTGATTTTTCTGGTTAGTTTTGTAATCAGGTACTTTGCTGAAAGTATTTATCATCTGTAGGAGTTCCCCAGTAGAATTTTTAAGGACACACACACACACACACACACACACACACACAATCATATCATCTTCAGATAAAGGTAATTTTGTCTTCTCCCTTCCCAATTTGTATCCCCTCAATCTCCTTCAGTTGCCTTATTTCTCTAGCTAAGATTTCAAGTATTATATTGGACATGTATGGAGAGAGGAGACATTTTCTTGTTTCTGATTTTATTGGAAATTCTTAAGGTTTTCTCCATTTCAGTTAGTGTTGGCTGTGAGTTTTATAAACATTGTCTTTATTACATTGAGGTATGTCGCTTATTTCTCTAATCTCTCCAGAACTTTAATCATGAAAGGGTGTTGGATTTTGTCAAAAGCCTTTTTTTTTTTTTTAAATCTGATGAGATGGGCATGTTGTTTTTTTCTTTCTTTCAGTTTGTTTATATGGTGGACTAAATTTATTCATTTATGTATGGTGAGCCATCACTGAATATTTGGAATGAAGCCTAATTGATCATGGTGGATACTATTCTTCTATGTGTTCTTGCATTTAGTTTGTAAGTATTTCATTGAATGTTTTCACATCTATTTTCATAAGAGAATCTGCTCTGAAATTCTCTTTGTTGGATCTTTATGTAGTTTTGGGATCTTTTTATGTAGCCACATAAAAAGAACTGGGCACTCTTCCTTCTGTTTCTATTTTGTAAAATAGCTATTTCTGATAATAGCTAATTTGATGAGTATTGGCATTAATGTATTGAATCTTCCCTGAAAGTATGATAGCATTCTGCACTAAAACCATTTGGCCCTGGGCTTTTTTTTTTTTTCTTTAGTGACTTTTAATGACTGCTTCTATTTCCTTAGTGGTTATAGGTTTGTTTAAATTGTTTATTTGCTCCTGATTTAACTTTGGTAAGTGGTACCTATGGAGAAAATTATCCATTTCTTTTAGTTTTTTTTTTTTTTCAATTTCAAGAAGTGCAAGTTTTTAAAGTATGTTCTTTTGATTCTCTAGATTTTTTGGTGTCTTTTGTTATGTCCCCCTTTTTATTTTTGATTTTGTTAGTTTGGAAATTCTCTCTCCACCTATTAGTTAATTTGGATAAGGTTTGCTCAATCTTATTGATTTTCTCAAGGAACCAACTCTTTCTTCCATTGATTATTTGTATTTCTGTTTGTTTTGATTTTATTGATTTTAGCCCCAAGTTTGATTATTCCTTGATGTCTACTACTTTTGAGTTTGAGTTCTTCGTTTTTGTTTTAGAGCTTCCAGGTGTCCTGTTAGTTAGTATAGGAGACAATTCCCCTTCTTCTTCTTCTTCTTCTTCTTCTTCTTCTTCTTCTTCTTCTTCTTCTTCTTCTTCTTCTTCTTCTTCTTCTTCTTCTTCTTCTTGCTATAAACTTGTCTCTTAAAATTGCCTTTATTGGGTATGTTATGTATTCATTTTCATTCAATTTAGAAAGTCTTCTAACTTTTCCTTAATTTCTGTCTTGACCCATTTTTCATTCAACAACGAGTAGTTCCATTTCCATGAATTTATCAACATTCAGATAAATTCACAGTGTTATTTCAAGGTTTTGAGGTGTTTGTTTGTTTGTTTGTTTTGTATCTGTTGAGGCATGCTTTGAGTTTGAGAATATGTTCGATTTTGGAGGAAGTTTCATGAGGGGCGAAGAGGAAGGTATATTCTTTCGTGATTGGGTCAAATCTGTAAATATCAGTTAGGTCCATTTGACTTATAATGCTAATTAGTTCCCACATTTTTCTATTTAGTTTTCTTTTTCTGGACTATCTGTCTACTGGTGAGAGTGGGATATTAAAGGCACCCACTCAGTGTGTGAGGGTCAATATGTGA
This sequence comes from Mus minutoides, assembly GCA_902729485.2. Taxonomy (NCBI): domain Eukaryota; kingdom Metazoa; phylum Chordata; class Mammalia; order Rodentia; family Muridae; genus Mus; species Mus minutoides. Next base: position 45,118 of record LR751483.1, read on the forward strand.
TTTAAGCTATAGTAGTGTTTCTTTTACAATCCTGGGTGCCCTTGTTTTTGATGCATAGATATTAAGAATTTCAATGTCCTCCTGATGAGTTTTTTTTTCCTCTGATGAGTATGCAGAGTCCTTCTATATCTCTTGGTTTGAAGCCTTTTTTTTTTTCAGATAGTAAAATAGCTACTCTAGCTTGCCTCTTGGGTCCATTAGTTTAGTTTATCTTTTTCTATCCTTTTTAACCCAGAGATCATGTCTGTTCTTGATGTTGATTTTCTTGGATGCAGCAGAAGGAGGAATCCTGGTTTTTTACATCCATTCTGTTAGTCTTGTCCAACCCACAGAGAGTAGCATTAAGCTCTGAGCTCTCAATGGCTTTTCCAGATCAAAATTTCAAACATTTCCACAATCCCCTCCCCCTACCCCAAACTAATACAGTCCAGTCCATCAAAGCAACAACTCCATGTTTCAGGTACCATTTCCAGTTCTTGCTGTGAAAAATAGTATGACCGAAAGAAACTTGGGTGGGAAAGGGTTTATTTTAGATTACATATTATATAGTCCATCACTGAAGGAAGCCATGGCAGGCGCTCAAGGTGGGATACTAAAATAGAAACCTAAAACAGAGGAATGCTGGCTTGCTCCCAGGTTCACAGTCAACTTCCTTCCTTGTGCCACCTAAGCCCACTTGCCTGGAAATAGCACCTCCCACGGCATGCTAGCAGGGCCTTGTCACATCAGTCACCTATCAAGAAAATGCCCCCGGAGACATGCTTATAGGCATATCTAACAGGAGTAAATTCTCTTAAGAGTCCCTCTTCCTAAGTGTGTCAAGTTGACAATCAAGGTAAGCCATCACTACTCAAGATTATAAAAGCAGTAAAGCTATTTCTGGGGAGAAGAAACTCACTGACATATAGACCTGCCTACAAGGGAAGCAGGGAGCTCCAGGGATGTAGTGATCCTAAATTGTCACTCATGCTGGGGTAAGTCGTGTAGGTGATATACCTACCTTTGAGTCATCTATGTTTCTATAAGTAACCCCTTACCTACATTCCTATAACTCACTCCACTAAACTCACTGCTCTACTAAGCCATATTTGGGGGAGTCATTGCCCTGGTCTGTGATCAGTTCCTGGAACTGGTTCCATTTTTCAGGGAAAAGTCACACAACACATGGCTCAAAGTAAACCTTGTATTATATCACAGTCTCCAATGTGGTCCATAGAAGGAAACTCGAAGGCTTTGACCTTAATGACTAGAATTAGCTTTCTTATAATAAGTGTATGATGGAATCTCCCTTTTCCCTTCATACACTTGAAGTTAGAATGCCTTCCCTTCCAGAGAATGTCACAAAGCAACGCAATGGATGGATAGACTTGACTTTTAGCAGACATTAAAGCTGCTGGGTCTTGATCTTGAACTTCCGGCATTCAGAACTCTGACAAATACATTTTTTTTTCCTTTTGAAATAAATATTTTACTAGCAGGTATGTTGTCATAGCACCACTAATATTCTGAAGCAGAGAATTCTATTAGCACATAGTGATGGTGGGCTAGGGACTAAGGTTTGTATTTAACTTCACACTGTAACAGAAATTAAAAAAACAAAACCTTTAAAAGAAGATGTATAAAAGAGGATACCTACAACAGGCAGGAGTCTTCATTCAGCTAGAGAGCCCATTCTTCAAATGGGATATAATTTTGGTTTCAGTGCTAAGCCTTTGGCTCATCAACTTACTCTGTCACTAACTCACTAGCATCTGACATCTTTCAGCGTGAGTCGGGATTCCCATAGCGTATTTCCAGTGCAGAGGAAACATGACGACGGTGGATCCAAAAACTGCATGACCATCATCCTTAAATTGTGGCACCCCCACCTGCACACCAACCCTTTCCAAAAGCAGACAGTTGGCTCAAGGGCAAACAGCATGTAGCGAACAAATGCCCTCTCTGCCAACTGGGCACCGAATCCATATGAAAATGGTGATAATCACGGTTAAATGAAGGAATTGTTTTCTCCCTTTTGTGGCATTAGACATTTAACATTCAAATTTATTTAGATATTTGGGATATGAAATAAGAGCAAGCAAAAGACCCAGAGGGAAAACTGGTTCCCAAAGTTATGGAAAGATATTAATAGAAAAATGACTATATAGGAAAAGGAGGGGACCAGTTGGAGGGGAAAAGAAGACAAGGACATGAATGGGATTGTGAATATGATTCAATTACATTGTGTACATGTGGGAAGATGTCCTACTGAAACCCATCTTGTACAGTGAATGTATACTAACAAGAAGACCTGGAATATACTAAAATTAGCTAACAAAGCTATAAGAAGCCTAAACCATAAGAAATGCAGTGTGGAAAGACAGTCTGCTGGTGGGCATAGGAACTGTTTGACACTGATCTAGAGAGCCTTATCAGAATTCCCTGAGGGCAAAGGCATGCGGCTCTCTGCTGCTGATGGGGTGTCATGATAACTCTGACACCAGAACCACTCAGAGATTGAGCTAAGTTCCTCCAGCAGGATGTCAGTCTTCACGTCGGCTTTGGTGGGGTGGTAGCTGCTGTGTTTGTTTCTCTGTGAATCCTGTGCAAGAGTGCCTGACTTTCCCTCCTTAAACAAAGAAACAAACAGAACCTATGTGACTGGCAGCCTGGGACAGAGCCCAAACAGCTTATCACAAGCTCAACACTTCTTTGCAAGTCTCTCGTTGCCACAATCTTTAATTTTTCATGGGAAATTTGCATTCTCCTCCTTCGAGTATCTGTACTAGTTTTTTATACCAAACAACAAAAAAATGATGTTTAATTCATTGGCTAAAATAAACAATTTAGGGGACCGGCTCCATTGTTTACTCCAATTGCTTCCCATAATTCTCAGCTTGAGATAAGGGCTACCTCAGTTTGAGAAACATGGGCTCATAATAGATTTTGTTCTCCTTGAGTTTTTCTTTATGAGCCAGACAAACGCAGTAGCTTTCCGGAAATGTGTGTGTGAATGTGTGTGTGAATGTGTGTGTACGAGACAGCGAGCATGTGTGGGTGTGAGTGCTGCATGCACATGAATGTCTTTACTGTGTTACAGAAGGACATCTGATTACAAAGTCGGAAGGCAGGTGTTCTCCATATTCTAACCACTAATATTTGTTATTCTGTGAATAAAATTAAACGCTTGTTGCAAAAAGATGGAATCTAATATCCAAACCCAAATATGCTAATGTGTAGACATTTTAAAGTTTCTCTTACATTAAAAGGAGCTATGCTTCTCTTAAGCCAGTGGCAGTTCCCCTAGTTAATTACAGGCCTGAAGGAAGTCTGTTTTCTTCCACATAAACCTCACTAAAGAACTAATAGAAAGAGTGAGACAGGAAATAGAAGATACAGACAGGACAAAGACAACCAGGAACGAGAATTAGAATTAAAATTTAACTAAGGAGTAGATTTTGTGTAAAGGACTTATTTTATTTAAAATTTAATTATGTGAAGAATTAAGTGTTTTATATTCTAATTTGTTCTTGATAGTTATTTAATGTTATTATTTATTAAATTCTGAAATAGAAATTAGTTTTTTAAATTAAGTATTGACTCCCAATAAATCAAATCTAAATAATTAAGCATAATATTAATGGCGAGAGCATTCCGAGGGAGGAGGGAACCCGGTGTGAAAGCCACTTTTGGGGAAACAGTTGCACATGTAGACGAGATGGCTTTGTGAGCTAGCAGTGATGGAAGAGACATACCCCTGCCCTTCAGGAGCCCACAGAGAACTGGGAAGCAGCAAGGCCAGCTGACGGTGCTATATGATACAGGCAAGAGGTAGCTGTGAGCAGGGCATGAAGGCAGGAGGTTGAAAAGAATCTTCACAGACAGGCCATCTCTGGAAGGGTTTTAAAAAAAATCTTAGATAGTGCTGTGATGTGGACTTTTGTGCAGGAGGATGCTATACTGAAGCAGTTCCTATCTGCAGAGGTGTATAACGCAGCAGTGTGTGTGTGTATGTGTGTGTGTGTGTGTGTGTGTGTGTGTGTGTGTGTTTGTGTGTGTTGTATGTCTGCATGTGCAATGTATGTGTGTGTGTATGTAAATGATTGTGTATATCTATGTGTAGGTATATGTATGTACTATGTGTGTCTGTCTGTATGTGGTATGTATATTTGTGTGTGGTGTATGTCTATATCTCTCTGTGTGGTATGTGTATTTGTGTGTTTGTGAGTGTGTGTGTCTATATGTGTTACTGTGTATCTACGTGTGTGTGCCTCTGGGTATTTGTGTGTAGTATATGTGTGTGTATGTGGTGTATGTATCTGTATGTCTGTGTATGTGTATGTGATGTGTATATCTGTATGTTCTGTAGGTGTGTGTGTGTGCTGTGTATGGTGTATTTGTGTGTATGTGGTGTGTATATCTGTATGCTCTGTAGGTGTGTATGCTGTGTATGGTATATGTGTGTTTGCATGTGTGTATGTGTGTTTGTGTATGTCTGTATGTGTTCCTGTGTGTCTATGTGTGTTCATATGTATGTATTTGTGTATGGTATATGTGTATGTCTCTTATGTGTGTATAAGTGTGTGTGTGTGGTGTTTGTATATCTTTATGTGTGTATATGTGTGTGTCTATATATAGAATGTGTGTAAATATTTATATGTGTGTATGGTGTATGTGCATGCGTGTGTATGTGGTATGTATGTGTGTGTGTTTGTGTGTGTGTGTGTGTGTGTGTGTGAGAGAGAGAGAGAGAGAGAGAGAGAGAGAGAGAGAGTTGTCTAAATATAAAAGAAAGAAAGAGACTAAACCTAGGAAGCAGGAAACTCATCCCATCTGTCTGCTAGTCTTTGACACCCAGTAGATCATGATGCATAACGCACCTTCCCTAGCCACTACTACTACTTTTCTTTGATATTCCTGAACTTTGTCCCTGAGCTTGATGCTTTACATCATTCCACCAGGGCACAAAGCAGAAATTACTAGTGTTCTCCCATCCTCCGAAGAGCATCTCCTCCTTTTTCTTCTCCTGTGTTCTCCTCAGTTGAGGCTCACATGGTTTCTTGGCAAAATAATTGTACAAACATCTTCTCTGGACATCCTACATACAGAGAGCCACATCCTGTGGAGCAGAGGTCCAACACAGCACAGCTCTAGTTACAGAATGAAGGCTGAACAAGTTGGGCAAATTTCTGTGCATTCTGACTACTTCTCTCCAGACCTCATCTCCTACCACATAGCCCTGGATACTTAGTTATCTAATTATACTAAGTTACAGATCATCTCCCAGGAAGCCTCTTCAGAGACTCTACACCTTGACTCCGGATTTTTTTCCTCTGGAGATTATGGCCTGTTTGCATTCCAACACCATCAGCCTGATCAGGGGTCTTGATGAAAAAGTAGATGCTCATATCAAGCCAGAACCACAATGTCAGAATCCACATTTTAGCTAGGTCACTGGAAAATTCTTGTATGTGTGAAATATTTAAAATCCAAATAATTGATTTAGTAATTAATTAAAATTAATGTAACCTGTCCTTACTATCTTGAAATGTTATAGGTAACACTGGTCACACTCTAAACTTCCTCATAGTGATTTAACTACACCAAGCAAATGGGCAAAAGTACAGACTGAGAAGATGGCTCCGTTAGGAGTGGCATCACTGCACAAGCTTGTGGGACTGAATTTGATCCCCAGTACCCTGCAAAAAGCCAGGTGTGTAGTTCCAGTGCTGGGAAGGCAGAGACAGAAGGATACCTAGGATTGCTGGCTGAACTCACGATCTTCACATCCAAGACCCAGTTTCAAAGAGTAAAGTGAAATGACTGAAGAACAACCTATCATCTACCTTTGGCCTCTATGTGCACACATGCACACACACACACACACACACACACACACACACACACACTAAAAAGGGCAAGCAACATATTAAATAAAATTTCTGTATGTGCATCCTTGGGTACCATTATAGTTAGACATAACACAGGCTGGACTTGATGGCACAGGCTGGACTTGATGGCACAGGCCTGTAACCCAAGCATTGTGAACAAGGAAGCAGGATGATTATGTGATCTTGGTAGTCAAGGCTACAGTGCGAGTTCTGGGCCAACTAGAGATGCATAAGGAGGTCTTATTTTAGAAAGACAAAACAGAAACACACACACACACACACACACACACACACTCAATGTAACAAGACAAAGTTAAGATCAAAATGTTTCTCTAGAAGCACTGAGGATGGTTGGCTACAAATAGAGACTGATTCAGATGTACTGAAGTAGATTCTAAGAACCAACATGTTACACAGTTCTATGAATTTTCAAGATGGTGAACAATCCCTGGCAAGGTTCCAAAGACAGCAGGACCGGAATATTTTTTTTATTCACAAAGAAATTGTTTTCCTAGAAAAACCAGTGTGTGGTGCATGCTCTGTCTTCACACATGAAATGGGTTAGGTGTTAGGCTGTGAAAATTATAACCAGATATTTGCCCACATGAATGTCTGGGGCATATTTACATATCATACTGGGATATGGAACATATTAAACCAATCACAAGAACATATATCATCTCTGGCCTTTGATGACTGGATGATAGACATGTACTCCTGTTAAATGACGAGAGGAAGCTCCCCTAGAATGTCCAAACTGTCTAAAGGATGCCATTCCTGCTGAGAACTGCTGCCCTGACTGATACTCTGCCGCTCCTTCATAGCATTAGCTGTGTCCTGGTGCTTCCTGGCTCTTCCCCTCCCTCTTGCTCTCAGTGCCCCTCCCCACCCAGCACGCTGGTCCACCTCATTAGGAAGTACAGGCATCTGCAGAGCAGAAAGTCTCCTGATCATCTCATCATCCCCCAGCTATCACCTAATGTGATTTCAATAAATGCTCAATACAATTGTCAAAGAAATGCTAAAAAGCAAGCAAGCAAACAAAACACCAGAAATAAGAACAACCCTGAGGATAGATGGTAGATATTGTCATCCATCCAAATGGGAGCCTCTCTAATAGATCTATTCTATATGAAGACACTATGATAAAAGGGGACATTGGATGATCTTTTTTTCCCCCATTCATATAACCTTACTTATTTCTCTACAGTCATTAGTGTTTGATTCAATGAATTCAGTACCAATTGTGTGCCCGGAACTAAGCTATACTTTCTCTGACAGATTCACAATACATCATGAGCACCAGCTAAGTAGAAAATGTGGTATATTTAAATGTGACATTCTACCTTCCTGGTGGCACCATTGGGGTGGGGTGGGGATGGTGATTAATACTGACTAGGGCATGGGGGAGGGGCTGTGCAGAGAATGGGATCCTTACCTTCGATATATAATGACGCTAGGGTTCCTGGAGTATCTCATAAAAGAGCACGGGGAGGAAATACGTGATTTACCCACTTCACTTTCCAGTGCCTCTCAAAATGTAATGGAAGGCAAGTATCAAACAAAGGTTTACTGTTTTGGTCTAATCTAACTGTCCCTTTTTTTGAGCTACTCCAAGTACTTCTGCAAACCTGAGATCAACTGTTAAAATTGACTTTGCCTAATGGAATGATGCAATCTTAGCTCTTCTCTCAAATAGACGTGTTAAAATTATTATCTTTTTTTCTTTCTTTCTTTCTTTTTACCATTAATGTATTGAGCTCGGCACTTGGGGCCCCGAGGTAGTAAGTTCACGGCCGAAATATAGTTCTTAGTTCAAATAGTCAATAAAGTAGACTTTGAATATATTTATGCTTTCAGGGAGAGTGGTGAGGAAGACAGTAAAAAGGAATCAAAACTGAAAAAACTGAACATATCTAATATTTAAGAGCTTCCATGTACAGACCCACCTAATTCCTTGTCTCAGACTGCTCTTGGGTAAAGCTCGAAACAAAAGGTTGTCAGAAGAGTCAAATGATTTCTATTTCTATTTATTCTGAGCTTCTGAATTTTCCTTAGATTGATTAGATTTTAAGAAAGTAAAATACATTAAGGATACCAGTCGAGAAGGTTTGCTCTTCCCCTCCCGCAGTGAATACTGTCTTTCAGGCCTGGAGGACTCAAGGTCAGGGAATGCTGTAACCTTCCGAACTTAGCACAAAGGTGGCTTTTTTTTCCACCCGGCTTTCTCTTCACTGGTTTTATGAGTCGGTGCCAGCTGAGTCTAGATGGTGCGAGCTTTACACTTGAATGAAACACTCCCTGCCCTCGGTTCTGGGAGCTCCACTCTGCTGCCTCCATCTGCTACCTCTGATAAATGCTCATATTTTAAATATGTTACAATCAGCATACGCCCAGTGCGGTTTTGCCTGCTCTTTGCTGTAAACAGCTCCACAGAGGGGGGAAGGGTGCCCTATGCCACAGACAAACCCCACTGGCTCAGCTGCTTCCTGGGTGCCAAGCATCAAGGCAGTGGGAAGCCGGCTCTCAGTGAGAAGTGCTAGAACGAAGAGGAAGAAAATTAGGGTTGTCTGGAGGAGCCTCCAGCAAAATGGCTATCAGAATCCACATGCTGTTTGGGAGATTTCCGAAGACAGTGAACACATCTGAAGTTTCCTCATCTTGACCACATGGTGGATGGAAGTGAAATTTACATTGCTTCCCCTTTCTCAAGTCCTGATAATCAACCGAGTGCTTTGGGGGAAGATGGAGAAAGACAGTGTGCAAGGTCTCTCTGAAGAGGAGGATCACGGCAGAAGCTGTTGGGAATTGGGGTGTTACCATCACACAGTCCTGTGATCACAGACTATTGGAGCCAGGCAGAGAGTCAGGAAACATCCTGTCCAATTCCGTTATCCTAGAGGCATCTTAGCTTCTTATGACTCAAGCTGACTCCTGGTGGCCTTTCTCCCACTTATCTCCCTTCCTTGTTTCCCTCAGGCCAGCAGAGCTGACTCTGCCTCTACTCATAACCAAATACCACAGAGCTACATTTCCTCCTGAATTTCTCTACTACCCCACATTTGGTCTGACGGCAAATGCTATTGGTTCTCCTTTCAACATACAGAACTTGGTTCCCAGTTATTATCTTCGGCTCAAGCTTTATTTTATTGATTGATTGATTGATTGATTGATTGAAAAAAATACAAGTATACACTCACAGGATATACAGGATGCATATGATATATATATATATATATATATATATATATATATATATATATATTATGAAGCCCAGTTACTGTTTCATATATATATGCAGGTTGCAGGTTTAGGGCTAACCTTAGGCTTGGGCAACTTATCAGAGGAGGGTTCACTTATAAAGAGAATTGATTTTCCCTCCTGTAGTGTATGGGCACAGGGGTCTTTGTGCTCAAACACATACTCTAGGGAACCTGGAAGATTAAATACAAGGGTAGTACCTTCCAGGGTAGGAATGTAAACCCTGTTTTCTGCCTTTAAGGCTGGAGCTGGTGTGTTTTCCAACCTGGTGATCCTTGAGTAATCTGTATGGCTAGACACTTTCCAGCACCAGATTCTCTTCCAGACCCTTCTTTTAGATTTGTGTTTCTCATTTGATCTATAGAAGCCATCTTTATGGTGAGTGTCACAGGTACTTTGACAGGGAATTTTCAATGCAGACATGACTTATCTGTATTTGGCTTGCTTTGTTCCTTAAGGAGATTTATGCATGCTTTGTTGTGCACACAGGATTGAGTTAATTATCACAAGATTTGTTTCTACCAGATTGTGCTGTGCTTAAATATGTCTAAAATAAATCACTGGGGTCAGACTCCTGAAGTCTGAACCAACACTAGTTACTGAATTGTGTTACACTGAACTTGCCTCCTGCAGTTCATCACTCTGCTGCCCAGGAAGGTTTCAGAAGAAACACACACACACACACACACACACACACACACACACACACACACACAATGGAGGAGTGGAAACTAATGAACTTCCCCCAAATCCATGTTAGTATGTCAACTGATGTAGTCTTATTCAAGTGTTCTGTGGCAGCCATACTGTTGAGAGTTCATGGGTACAACATTCCTGCCATGTCCAGAAGACACTACCCCACAGCCTTTGTCCTGGTCCTTTGGCTTCTATAATTTTTCTACCATTTCTTTCTTATTTTCCCTTAGTAGGTATGTCAGTTGGGGTTGGGCACCCTTTGGGTATTTTACCAGCTGTAGATCTCAGTAATAGTCCTCATGCTGCCAAAAGATTTTTGATGAAGTGCAAGAGCTGAACTAATGTATATCTAGAAGGATAAATATTTAGAAGTTGTAAAATATATTAATTTAACAAAATGGTAATTATACGTTCTCCTCTAGGATCTATGACCTCTTCAGCATCAAGTTCTTGGCTTAGAGTACCGAGCATAGGTTCCCTCTTACTAAGTTAGCCCTAAGTCCAATGAGAGAGTAGTTGGTTATCTCCAAGATGTAAGAGCCACTATTGCACTGTTGGTAATATGATGCTGGGCTTATAATTATTGTGGTTCATAAGAATTATAGTGGTGTAGGACTGTTGATAACTTTTCTCCTTTGACAGCTGTCATAACAGCTTCCAACATTACAAGAGCTAGCCCTTAGGGAAGAGACTTCCAGGTCAGTACTAGTTTAAATTTTCCAAGTCTATGACTGTGATGTTTTCAGCAATGAGATCTTACCATCAAGTTTTGGGAGACAGCCAAAAGCAATGGCAATAGCCTTCATTTTTTGTTAAATAATCTATGGCTTCTGTAGAGGGGCACATTATCTCTTTGTGTAGGTAACTCCAATCAGTCTATATACATATGTAGCATATGTATTTATATATATATATATATGTGTATTTTAAGTAAACTTCTAAAATAAAACTTGCATTTAAACAACTTTCTAAAATCTTTACCTTGTATCACTGCAATGGCACAAAGGTCAGTTTGTGCAAAATAAAATAGCTACTGTTTTAGTGACTGACATTTTAGTGATCCATGGCCACTAAATTAATTAGCTGACTTCATTGAGTATCACAATAGAAGATTCAGTACACTTAAGAAACCTCCTACTTGAAAATATTTACCATTTTGGCTCTTTATTGAGTTTTTCCAACATGTGTGTAGTGGCTATTTCTGGTTGTCAACTTGACTATATCTGGGATGAACTACAATCCAGAATTGGAAGGGTTCACCTGTAATTCCAATCTGGAGGCTGGGAGATACAAGTTTCTGACCTGGATCTTGGCATGGAGATCTTGAGGCACAGTGTCTACGAATCCCAGGAGACTAAGGCAAGGAGATCTCTGAGTTCAAGGTCATCTGGGACAAAGAAAGTCCCAGATCCAGATGTGGTGGCACACACCTTTAATCTGGGCCACACCTTCTGCTGGAGACCTACATAAGGACATTGAAAGAAGGAAGATTCTCTCTTCTTTGCCTGCTTGCTTTGTGGGACTGAGCAACTGCTAGATCCTTGGACTTCCATTCACAGCTGCTACTGATCATTGTTGGGGAGTTGAACTACAAACTGTAAGTCATCAACAAATTTCCTTACTATATAGCGACACTCATAAGTTCTGTGACTCTAGAGAACCCTGACTAATACAGAAGTTGGTGCCAGGAGTGGGATATTTCTGTGATAGTCCTGACCGTGCTTTTGTTTGGAAGAATGTGGATTTTGGGACTTTGGATTTGGGAAGTGGTGTAATGCTTTAAATGGGGCTTAATGGGGTAACCTAGTAGGAATATGGAAGATTTTTTTTACTGAGAGTAATTTGAATTGTGTGGTCCTGGCCCAAGAGGCTTCAGTGGAGAATTTCAATATGTTGCCTAGAGACTGCTTTTGTGATACTTTGGTAAAGAATGTTGCTACTTGTCTGAAGAGTCTACCTCAGGCTAAGGTGAAGAGACTCAGATTAATTGCATTGACAAAAGAAGTCTTAGAAATGCCCATCATAGACTTTATTCTCTGGTTAAGTCTTATGAAGAGCATTTTAAACAAGTATAGCAAGCTAAGAAAGGAAAAATATAATATATATGGTCTGAGTATTAAAGGGTCACCAGGAAATGAAATGGAGTCTAATTATGTGTTCTAGGAGATAAAAGATTAAGGGAGTGGGACTTTGGGGCAAGATCCTACCCAGCTAAATTTAGATCCAGGCATGGTGATACACACCTTGAATCCCAGGAGATAAAACCGGGCAGATCTCTGATCTCTAGTTCCAGCCTAGGACAGAACAAGTTCTAAATGAAGAAAAGCTTAAGTCCAGGCAGAGTGGTACACACCTTTAATCCCACGAGACAGACATGCAGGTCTCTGAGTTCAAAGTGAGTCTATAGAGCAAGATCTAGGTCAGCCAAGCTTAGGCAGTGAAGGAGTTGGAAAAAAGGAAGTTAGTGATAATGGAATAGCACAAGGGGGCCATGTTCCAGCTCCTGCAAGCAGCAGAACTTGGCAGTTTCGGCCATGTGTCTCTAGCTTTATATTCAAGAGGAGGAGGAGACTACTGGGAAAATTGATGCTGGTTAGCTGGAGCTAAGAAATTAGTGGTGATTAAGAAGAGAACAGCATCACTGAGGGGAAATCTTCTGGAAAGTGTTTTCAGAGAGCACAAAGAAGCTGTGTTCTAGAGAAAGCCAAGGTTGTACCCCATGCTTACTTAGTAATGTGTAAGAAACACCCAGGTGGTACTGGTTTTGAAGGCATAGCCTTCATGAAGAACAGCTGAGGCCTGGCACTGTGAGAAGCCATGGAAGGCCATTATTGAAGGTTTAGCCCCAGTTGCAGTTGATGGCCCAGAACTGAAGGGGTCATGCAAATGAGTTGAGGCTTGCCACTGTGAAGAGAGCCTATGAGAGGCTGGTGGTGAAGCCTACTTGCCATGGAAGACCCTAGTGTATCGGAGATGCCAATACCATGGGCTGATCACCAAGAATAGCAATGGCAGTGGAGTGGATTCACCTGAGGTTAGAGTGCTACAGAGGGAAGGGCTGGAGAAGCGAAGCCAGATCTTTGGAGGAGCCCAGAAGATTGTGTGTGGATCCTAGACATTGAAACATGAAGCTATAACATTGAAGTTGCCTTGGAGACGCCAAGATGTTTGAGATGCCAAAGTTGTGGGCTATCTGCTGAGGGAAGCTGCTAACGGGGAGTGGAACAAGTCCAGGAGAAAGAAGTTTGTTGTGATCAACAAAGATGAAAAATGAGTTGGAGATCTGAAGACCACTTTGACATCAGACATGGAGATGCAGAATTTGGAGTTTGCTTTGGGAATTACAGTTAAGTGATTGGATGAATCTCAGAGGAGACTTTGAACTTTGAAATTCTAACATTGTTGAAACTGCCATAGACTATGGGGACTCTGGAAGTTGGACTAAATGTATTTTGCATTATGCTATGTTTAGGTGTGGCCCCCATAGCCTCATATGTTTGAACAAGCCTATTGGGGGCCAGGGGGTGGAATGCAATGGTTTGTATATGCTTGGGCTAGGGAGTGTCACTATTAGGAGCTGTGGCCTTGTTGGAGTAGGCGTGTCACTGTGGGTGTAGGGTAAAAACCCTCATTCTAGCTGCCTGGAAGTGAATCTTCCACTAGCATCCTTCAGATGAAGATGTGGAACTCTTAGCTCCTCCTGCACCATGCCTGCCTGGATGCTCCCATGTTCCTGCTTTGATGATGCTGTACTAAACCTCTGAACCTGTAAGCCAGCCCCAATTAAATGTTGTCTTTTATAAGACTTGCCTTGGTCATGGTGTCTGTTCACATCAGTATAACCCTAACTAAGACAATGTGTAATAGCCTTTTTTTTTTTAAGTGTTCCATGTAGTCCAGGATAGCCTCAAACTAGGTATGTATCTGAGGTTGCCACTGATCCCCCTTCGTCTACCTCTTAAGTACTAGGATTACAGATAAGAGCTACTTTTTCATGATTTTTAACTGAATTGTCAGTTGGACTCAAAGCCTTTCATCAGGATAAAAGTTAAAATCTAAAGTCTAGGAAGGTCCTGCATGAACTGGAGCTTCCATTATCCCTTGGACCTATGCTTCTTACATTCTCTCTTTCTGATCTAGTGATGGTCTGTCATGCTGACCACTGTTGTCCCAAACCTAACTTTCCTCAAATAACTCAGGCAGGTCCCTGAGGCAGAACCTTGCATTTTCTGCCTCTTTGATATAAATGGACCTCTGGAAGCACCACAAAGGTAGATTTCTGTCCCTGGCACACCCACAGGACCTGGGCATGACAGATGAGAAAGTTCTGAGAGGTAACAATACCACATTCCAGGTGGTGTTTATCCCCACCCCAGCAATGCTCTGTAAATGGTCTAACTCCAAATGCTAGGAACTGGAGGCACAAATAGCCTACAGATCTGTGAAGGTGTTTTGATGTCTACCTTCACTCTTGCTTTCTTCATCCTACTACTTACCTTGTAGCCAGTGTCTCATGCCATGGCCTGAGTCTCTGGATTTCTACAGTTCTTTAGGACTTATTCTATACTCTTCTGCCCGCCATTATTAAAACATGACTCCCTGGTTTCTATTACCTAAAGATTCTAGCACGTGCTCTTCTAAGCTGATAAACTCATTAGAGCCCAAATATTAATGAATAATAATGTCTCTACTGCCTGGAAAATAATTTGCATTTAAACAACTTTTAGTGCCTGAATGCAAAGGGGTAAGCGATGGGGGAATTTCTTAGCAGGCTTTAGGCCTGGGCCAGCTAGGGCAGCTACAGAGAGGACCCTGAAGAAAAAGCAAATCATAACCCATACATAGCTGTCTACTGTTTCTATGCAAGGTGTGTCTAGCCATGTATATTCCTCAGAGCATGTATGCCACAGCTAGGCAGGGTGCCAATTAGAGGTGCTGGCAACATCTTACCTTGCATAGAAACGAGCCTGTAGTTTATGATAGATGTACACATTTACATATAATAGAATCAATTCCTCCAGTTAGTGTTTTCATAATTTTCATCTAGCTTTCAGTCCTGCTGGCACAAACCATTTCTTGGGAGAGGAAAAAAAAAACTGTATACGTATAGGCTCAGTAAGAGAAAGAGAGAGACAGAGACTAGTATGGTAGTAGGTCAGATAAACATATTTCTCAAAAAAGAAAGTCACCTGAACAAATGAAGGAATTATTCACTTGCAAGCATCACCTTATAGCATCTTTACTGGACCAATATTCACACTTGACCTGTCTAGAATGCTCCCAAACTTTCCCCCAACAGAGCAGGTTAAGCCAAGCATTTTGCCTAGTTTCTCAGAGTGATCTCCAGGTGGTCTGGCCCCCATGATCGTTGAGAATGAACAAGTTTTCTTTTCCAATTATAGCAGAGGATAACTTCTTTCTGTTCTCACCTACACAATGCCACATAGCTTTGGAGTTAGCCACCGGGTAGAATGGATATTGATCTGCCATTCCTCCAGGGGATCCTGGGTCTTGTTTACTTCATTCCTGGGCCAAAGTGTTGCTTATAGAAGCTTCCCAAGTTTTATGAAAATGTCATCATCTAAGTGGAAACTTGAGAGACATTAGAGAAGATTTCAGTTACAGTTTGTTGATGGAAACACACACACACACACACACACACACACACACACACACACACACCACACTCAAAGCACTTCATAAGTACAGAGAACCTGCTTCCCAAAACTGAGCCTAATCTGATTATGGAGAAAGCACAAGGATTCTTCATGCCACTTGGAAGCACAGGTTGTTTTCTGTCAGAACAGATGTGGAATCTACTATTTCAGCATTAGATGCTAGAGACTCTACTATTCATAAAGAGGCCTCTCTTGTGGTTGAAAGCCCAAGAGACTCTTGCAGATGGTACAAAATACTCCTAAGACAAGGAGAACTGAGGTTCTGTGCCTCACTATAGGACTATCCCACTGAAACAAAGGACAGGGAAAAGCTGGGGACATTTGAATACTCCGTATCCCTCTGAAAGCAAGCCACCTGCCTTCTTAGGTTCTACTCCAGGCTAAAGGTGGGCCAATCCATTGGAAGACACACCAAAACCAAAACTACTGGGCACTCCCAGAGTGTCTGACTTAGAAGGTTGGGTGCAGGGCATAAGAATGTCATCTTATAGAAACTTCTTAGGGACTGTGGCTGCCACTTATCCAGGTGCCACCCTGAGAAACTATGCTTTAGGTCACACTCTGACCACAGTGGTATAGGAAGATGTGGTGGGTGAAGAGAGGGGAACGATTCAGCATCTGCACCTGCAGCTGCGATTGGTGTGGGTGGGTGTGGGTGGGGGTGGGGCATCAGCCATGTTGCCATTCAAGGCAGATAAGAAAGATTAAAGAGACATGGAGCCTCCACTGTTTTCTCCTAATTCCAGATAGGCAGGATTCTCAGCTAGAAGTGTGGTTTAGTTCATCCAGTTTACTTTCACAGTGATCGCCTGATGATGTGTGCCTTGGTCACGGTGTCCCTTCACAGGGATAGAAAACGTACCTAAGAACATCCATGCTACTTGTCCCGGAGAACTTGACCCTCAGCAGTCTTTAAAGTCAGGTTCTTTCTGTGTCTTAGCCTTAGAGGAGGAGCTTTGGAAAACTAAAAAGTTGCCTTGGGTTGGGACAGAGAGAGGAGGATCTTTGACCACGCAGAGTGGTTTGAAACCATTTAAGGATGTTTGTGTGTAAAAGGGAAGAAGCTGGGAGTTTTATTCAGCTAGGGATATCTCTGAAGAACAGGACTGTGGTTGAACACTGCACGAGACATCTGTCAGGGAAGATGACATGTTTATTTATATTCTTGTGCTTTCCCCAGCAGGCAGGTCAGCTGGGGCTCCATCTTCTGTTTCATCCGCACTCCAGGACCCCACCCCAGGGAGCAGCAATATACATGGTCTTACATGATTGCCATGGGTGTGTGTGTGTGTGTGTGTGTGTGTGTGTGTGTGTGTGTGCAGAGGGAGCAGAGAGAAAGAGAGAGAGAGAGGAGAGAGAGAGAGAGAGAGAGAGAGAGAGAGAGAGATTACATGCTAGGATGCTAGGAACTGAAGCTTTTGCCCTGCAATAACTCATTTCATTTAGTTAGGGGGCAACTTCATTTCCACCTAGCATCTTAAAATATGATTTCAATTGGGGAACAGGTCCATTGCAGTTGTATATGGTTAAGGGTTTTGACTTAGATTGATCCTAACACCAGTGACTGGTACCTTGATGTGAGGAAGAGAAGACATGGGGACAGAGGGCATGTACACACAGGGGCAGAGACTAGAGGGCTGCAGCTCAAGACAGAAAAGGCCAAGTCTGCCAGGACCCAGGAGGAGTTGGGAGGATGCGAGGTGTGTGTGTGTGTGTATGCTATCTCCAGATCTCAGGAGGATCAGGGCCCAGTCAACACTTTGAGTCAGGACCTGTGGCCTCCAGAATTTCACACATTAATCTTCTCTGACTTTACACCTCTCTTCTGTGGTAATTTGTTTTGCCAGCCACAGAAATGAACAATAACCTTGGCACGGCGAAGTCCTAAAGAGTCTTGGGGTGGTCCTGAAGGGATGATGGCCTCCTTCAATCCCTTTATTCCTCTACCCTGTGCCCTGGGCCAACAAAGATAGACTTAACAATTTCCACCAGCACCAACAGCCCCCTTTCCTCTGGTTTCTGTTTGAGACTTGCCAGTAATGAGAGTTGGGGACAGAGAAAGGAGTCAGTCTTTCTTGCCACCCTTCTGCAAAGCTAGGCTCTGTTGGCTCTGTTTGCTGTGAAGGTCATGGCTCTTGTCATGCAGCCTTGCCTGCACTTTCTACTTTTTTCTCTTAGGTGTCTGCTGACCATTTCTGCCCTATGTTCCTTCACAGCAATAGCTGGTGACTACAAAGGTGATTTGCCTGTCTTCTTGGTGTTCCATAACACCACTCACAGCCTTGTCAACAGTCCTGTTTTTAATCTCTCTTTGGTAACTTTGTTGGAGCATGACATTTTCTGCTGGGACCCAGAAAATATATGTGCCTCAGATATAAGCTACACAACTTGAGTGGACAATGACAACCTTCCTAGGAGCAGCAACAGTGAAAGTGAAGAGGGAAAAATGGTCAGAGTGGCAGGCCTGTAGATGGCCCTGGATTTAGCTCCTCCCCCTCTCTGACCCAGATCTAAGCTTTGGATTGGGACTCAAAGGCCAGCTAGCGATGGCACAAAACTCTCAGACCCTCACTTTCTGCTCATGAACAGAAGGTATAACCATGCTCTTCTTTGGGGAATATTGTGAGAACTAATATGAAAAAGCACCTATCTATTATTAGCAGAATAATGGCCCTCAAAGCCCAAATCCCCAAGAGTAAATGAATGTGTCAGCCTGTAAAGCAAAAAAAGACGGTGTGGATGTGAAGATGTTTACAGATCTTACAAATGGGTAAGTATCCTAGGTTACAGAGTGGGTGCCATCTAATCGCTCGAAGACTTAAAAGGCAGAAAGAATGCTTAGCAATGAAAGACAGGGGAAGGAAGAAGAGACGGGGCAAGAGAAGACTCTAAGGAATCAGTGTGCCAATGTGAGTTCTAAGGTGTTTAGAGATGGAAGACCTCCAGGCTGTAGTCAACAAGGAAGCAGGCACCCTGGTCCTACACATGCTGAAGTCTGACTGCTGCCTAGATGAAGCCTGAAATAGATTCTTCCCTGGAGTCTCTAGAAAGGACAGCAGCCCACCCAATGCCTTGATTTCAGCCTCATGCGACTCAAGCAGTGAAACCAACTGAGCCCCTTGGATTTCTGTTCCACGGAACTTTTAGATAATGTGTAATTTTAAACCCCTGTGTTTATTGCTCTTTGTTACAGCAGTAATGGAGAAGTGAATACTCTTGTATACACCAACTACATGACTGTTGTCTACCCTCAAAATGTAGAGTTAGACACCAACAGCCCTTCTAGATCACAAACACTTTTAAAGACCTGTATGCATTTGATTATAAAAATCTACCTAGAAGCTGATTATGTATGCAGTGATTTTGTACTTCTGCGACTACGGGCTCCCCACATGGATAGTACCAGCGGCAGGAAGAGCAAAGGCAGGAGCAAGAATCACTACGATGCCATGACCAAGGAACAATGAAGCATCGGATAGTATCTGCTGTGCAGAGGGAAGTGCAAAGAAGATCAGCTCACCACCTCTGTGTCCTCGGACTGCATGCGGAAGCAGCTTCTGCTCCCAATATTTTCCCTTAAACATAGATGTTTATGCTTACAAGGTCTCCAGGGGACATTCATGAAGACATTTTGAGAAGTGACTGGCATGTGAATTGGTAAGTAGAGTGGGCATCATCTGGGGACCAAGATCCAACAAAATGGATGAGAAGAGATTTCTGTGTCTTTGGAACTGGGACGCTTCACTTCTCTTGCACTCAGATATCAGAACTCCCTATCTGCTGGCCTCCAGACTTCAGTGACACCAGACGTCCACCAAGTTCGCACATCTTCAGCCTTGTACTGAGAGTTACCTCCTTGACATCCCTAGTTCTGGGGAGCTGAGCTTTGCGATCAGCTTCTTGGTTCTCTAGCTTGCAGAAGGCCTAACATGGGGATTCCTATCATCTACAATCATACAATACTATTCCTTTAATGAATTCCCCTATCTATCTGACAATCTATGTATCCATCATTCTATACAGCTATTTTTTCTCTCTACTTATTGATACACCTACCTACATATATACACTCAGAGTAGGTTCTATGTATCCATGGTTCTCCATTCACATATTCAATCAACACTGTGTGGAAAATATTCAGAAAAAAAGATATTGTGATTTTACAAATAGGTACAGTTTTTTCCCTTTCTTTACTTTTTAAAAGAATACAGGATAACATCAATGTACATTGTATACCACATATATTACACACACACACACACACACATATACATATAATAACCAATCTAGAGATGATCAAATAAGTTATATGCAAATATATTGTCTTGAGAAACCTGTACCTGAGCAATCTACAATGCTGGATGTTTCAGCAGCCCCAATCTAACACCAAAATCCTGGAGGATTCCTGGATGGCTTCTGGTCTTTAGCATGTTGGAATGCCAAAGAAGTGGGGTTCTAGTGCAGTGGAGAATAGCGGCAACAGCAGCAGTAGAAACAGAGCAGATGAATTCACAACAAAACAG
This sequence comes from Mus minutoides, assembly GCA_902729485.2. NCBI lineage: Eukaryota > Metazoa > Chordata > Mammalia > Rodentia > Muridae > Mus > Mus minutoides. The sequence goes on from LR751483.1 coordinate 65,146, forward strand.
TAAGACCAGGCAGGCAAAGTATCACTGTTTTTTCCTGTGACCTGTTTATAACTAGACTGTAGCCCAAGGGTGTTCCTCACTCTTCCCTCCCCGGTTAATTCTTCCTAGAAATGCCCTTACGGATCTTCCCAGAGGCAAGCCTTTTAGTTGATTTCAGATCCAGTTAAGATGAATCATTATAAATGGTGTGTTTTTATACAATCTATACATACTTTCCATTTCAGGCTATCATGTTTTTATCATGTGAACCATTCCAATAAATTCCTTGTCGGGATATTTTTATTCTGTTGGTTCTGCTCTTTTAGAGAACCTTGACTAATACACAATTTCATCTAAAGGACTTGATCCAAAGGTTTTTGAAGTCCTGTAACCAATCTTTCATAAATACCAAGGGATAAGTATATGACAGCCTGTCAGCTCTGCCTCTCTGTACAACCTTGACTAATACAGAGATGCAAATGTAGCTAGGACAAACTCCTCTTGAGCTAATGTGCTGGAGAGACACATATATAGAAATAAATATCTATTGACAAGGTGAACAAAGAGTCAGGGGACAGGTAATTAGATCTGTTAGGTAACAGTGAGTTATGGGACAGACGACAAATGGGGTTAAGGAAGACCTCTTGAAGGTAATGTTTAATGTCAGTTTTGAAGGATGGTGTGGGATGCATTGGCTGAGGAGAGAAGAGAACGCAGGAAGAGCATACGAGTAGAGGGAACAACGTGAGGGGAACACAGAGGCTAGGAAGCAGAATCTTTCAGGTGTGGAATGACCTAGTGTTGCTGCTGCAGAATGCCTGATCATAAAATAATAGTTAGCAGGATGACAATGGCTAGTCTTCCTTTGGAAAAAAAAAATCAGATAGGTCATGGAGAAAGCTCAGTTATGGAAGTGTTTGCAAACACGAGGACCCCAATTTGATCTCCAGAGTCATTACTTGATGTCTAATCTTGATTGTCAACTTGACTATACCTGGAGTCAGCCAAAACCCAAGCATCTGGACACGCCCCAAAGCATTTTCCTAAATTCACTATTTGAGGTATGAAGACACACCACAAGTCTTGGCAACAACGTCTCCTGGCAGCCCCCGAGAAACAACGTAGAAGGATGCTTTTGCTTTTTACATGTTTGCCCTCATTCTCAATGGCAAGTTCATGTATCCTGCTGCCGAGGCATTCCTTCATTCGTTTTGGAAGCTAGTTCTTCAAGATTCCAATACAGACAGAAGACCAGCATCTCTCTAGGACCTCCCTGGGACTCCAGCATCAGACTCAGACAGTTGCAATAGCCAGTATTCTGGACTAAACAACTATTAGAGTTTGGCCTTTCTATTGGGAGACTGTCATTGTTGGAATACCTGGCTCATGGCCCATAAGCCACCCTAATAAGTCACATATATAGTCTGTGTGAAGCAAGAAGGAAGTTGGATTCAGGATGACTCAGTAGCTAGTGATGGTTCAAACTTACAGAGCCTGACACGAGGCAGTTTATTTTGGGCATATTTAAGTACAGTAAAATCTGGGAAAAGGTTTCCTGATGTAACACAATACCATATGTACAGTGGATCATAATTACACTGAAACTTTTTTCAAAGCATTATCACTTCTTCCATGAAGATGGGTTCTCCAGATGTGCTATGTGTGTTATTTTAAGGGCCCTGCAGATCTGTGAAGTATGGTTTTGGATAGACAAAATGTGCAGAGGTCATCTAGACTACTAGCTTCCTCAGGCCCTGGTTGTGGGAACTTGGGAGAACCAGGAATGGTCTAGCCCTACAGATACTGCAGCAGCAGTCACTTAAGCTACTACCTCCATTCCCAGGCTTCTGGGTGGGAAACAGTATAGATTCCTTTGAAGAGACAACCCTGAATATTTAACATTCATGCGTGGTTTTGCTAGTGATTATCTGTGAGCACACTTTTTTTTACGGTGTCTTGGAATCCTAACATCGAGGAAGAGGAGACAGGTAGTTCCATGGAATTCACTGACTAGTCAGCCTAGCCTATATGGCAAATTCCAGAAGTGTTTTAAAAATATAATTTTTATTTGAAAGCTAACCAGAATGTCTGGGAAGATGTTTATTCTTTAAACTGTTTTTTTTTTAAAGGTATAGACGCTTTCTGAGAAATGATATACAAAGTAGTTCTTTAGTCTCTACATATAAGCACAAACATGTGCCCTTGTAACAGTACATACACCCACACATATCATGGACATGTAAGTAAACAGAAGCATCAAGAGTAAGTATATTGCTGTATCTAGATAAGATTTTAGATACGGTCAGAAGCAGAGGTAAGATTGGGAGGAACAGGAAGGTTGGTATGAAGCTAACCATGAAAGGAGGAACTAGTCATGAATTGAGAAGGAAGGCTTTGGGGTAGCTACATATCTTATCATAGATACCGACTTCTCTGAGCTTGTAACCAGACTCCACATTCCTCCACTCTAAGGTCAGAAGTGATTCAGGGGAAACCACTTGTCTGATGAGAACTCAAGGAAAGGGCCTAGATGAGAGCTCCAGAGAGCACCAGAATATGTAACTCCAGGCCCATGGTACCTCTTCTGTTTCCTTATCTGAACTGGGCACAACACCCTATCCACTGCTTGTGTGGAGACTCTTAATTAACACAGTTAATGTGTGCTACCTGTGTTCAAAATGTCTAATGTGCACCCATCCCTTCCTCTCTCATGCCAAGCTCAAAGTCTAGATGAAAATGCTTGGGCTGGGTGTGGTGGCACATGCCTTTAATCCCAGCACTCAGGAGGCAGAGGCAGGCAGATTTCTGCATTTGAGGCCAGCCTGGTCTACAAAGTAAGCTCCAGGACAGCCAGGGATATACAGAGAAACCTTGTCTCCAAAAAACAAAACAAAACAAAATACTTGGATCAATTGAAAGAGAACTTCTAAGGACTTTAGGTTCTGGACTTGGAGTTTAAGGTTCTCTCAGAGAGAAGCTATCAAATCTGCAGAAATTGCTATAGAATTTTTCTGGGATAGCCTCAACCCCATGCCCCATCTCAAATGCCCGAGAGAACAGTTACCACCCACTTGGCCTCTCATCCAACCGACTTATGCCCATTTCATTCTCTGCAAAAGAAGACAATCATATGGCCCCGGTAGCTCCCAGCATAACACAGAGTATCACTGGATCTCCACCTCTGCAGGTTGGGCATAGTCTTTTTCCAGTCACTAGTCAGCTTTACAGGGTTAGCTGCATCCAGGAAAGCTGACAGCCTTTTTTAGACAAGCAGCTGCTCTCTGATACACAGTGTCCCTAAAGCTCAAGGTCTGGTGAGCAATGATTGTTTTGTATCCATATCAACAGTGGGTAGACTCAAATTAACCGGTTCCTTTGATAGCGGGAGCATATCTGGTCTGCCATTGAAAACCTTAACCTTCAGAACTCTTAAATCTTAAGTCACATTAACACATCATCTAGCTCAATGGGGGAAAAAAAGGAACTTTCTGGGTTTAAGGAATTGATAATGTGGAGGAAATCTCTCTCTCTCTCTCTCTCTCTCTCACTCTCTCACTCTCTCTGACACACACACAGTTATATACTAAGGGATGTTTGTTGAGTGTTATTCTCCGAGCCTAACAGCAATCTTGTTCCTCAGAAAAGTGGTGACTACTTATGACTCTCAAGATAGGGTGTGCCGACTGTGGATCTTTCCTCAAGGAAGGAGAGTGTCAGGAGGAGGGTCACTGAACCCTTACTTGAGATTCCAGCTGCTTCCTCCTGCACTTCTCAGACACCCCTACGTAGGTGCTAGACTATGGAAGGGTATCAGAAGAACGGGAATTCATGCTGCGGTGAAATTTTTAGGTGTGGTTGTTTTCAGATGTTCTGCGCTGCTGGGTGGGAAGAAACTTATAGCAAGCTCAAGAAATCTTTTGGTTCAAGAATTACTACAGTGGAATCCTACTTTAGTTTGTTGTTGGTACCCTATCTGGGAGGGAGTGGTTATCTCCTTAGGAAAATAATCATGAAATAAGGAGACTGTCACAGCATCATAGACAGTGGCAAGTTTTATCCTGAATTGGATTACTGCTACACTGGCAATTGAGAAGGAAATGGGGTAGAAGACTTTAAGAAGTGCAATAAATAGTGTGATAGCCTTTTAGCTCAGCTCAGAGAATATCACCCAGAATGGGCCCCCATTATTACTGAGATCAAGTCCTTTTAGTCAAAGGACCTTTGCTTCAGGATGAAGGGTGTGGCTTAGCGCTACACTTTTAAACCTAGTCAAGATCTGAACTCAAACAAGGATGCAGACATAAGCCAGTTTCCCAACCTTGCTGATAGTGTCTGTCTGTCTACTCACACTGGGCTTGTCTGCTACAATCCTTGTGTCTGTCTCCCTTACTCCATCGTGGTTTTAAACTGTTCATGCTGCCTGGAACTTGATTGCCCAACCCTGCTTGGGGGATGGAAAACATTAGCCAACAAAGTAAGAACAGATGAAGAGGTCCACTTCTGGAACAACTCAGACCTGGGAGAAATCAGGACCAGGGGGAGCCAGAGGGAAGGAGTTTCTGGGGGTGGGGGTGGGGGGCAGGACTTGGTCACAGCGCCCTCTCTCCGCCCTGCCCTGGGGCTCCAGGGCTGCGCGCCCTGGGAGGGAAGGTGGTGAAAAGCAGAAGCAGCGCCCACACCGGGAAAGGAGGGAAGAGGAGGAGGAGTTGGACTGAGGTGGGGCGGCTCCGAGGTCAGGGCGAGCTCGGCCGGAGGGAGTGGAGAGCAGCCGGGCTGCGCAGGGACGCGTGCCTTGAGTTCCGGTGAGCGTGTGTGCCCCACGCTCCCGTCTTTCAGGCCGGCCCAGGACACGAAGCCGGAAGAGAGCCGACTGGAGAGACGGGCCTTGAGCCGAGAGTGCGACCCGCGCAGCCCCCCGGGGACAGGCTGGTTCTTGGCGCTCTCCGCCGGAGCCTGCCCAGGGCTGGGTGTGAGGCTGGCGTCACGTCAACGAGCAGAGGCGGCCAGGCGGGGCGGAGTGCGCGTGCGCGGCTAGCGGGGCGTGGGAGCGGGCGCGGGGCGGCGAGCACGCGCGCGCGCGCACCCCCGCGGGCAGCCTGGGCGGCCGCTCCTGCCTGCCTGTCACTGCTGCGGCGCTGCCGGTCGCTCGTTTCCCTTGAAGGCGGCAGCGGAGGCGGCGGCGGCTGCTCCAGACACCTGCGGCGGCGACCCCCCGGCGGCACGGAGATGTGGCCCTTGGCGGCGGCGCTGTTGCTGGGCTCCTGCTGCTGCGGTGAGTGGCTCGGGGATTCCGGCTCTCAGGCTGGTGCGCAGCACCCAGGCGCCCCCGCAGGAGTGTGGGCTGCACCCCCGCCGGCCAGGCGGCGCCCGGAGGAGAGCAGAGAGAAGAGGAGAGGGGTGGCGGGATGCGCGGGCCCTGCGCACCCGGAGCGCCACCGTGGGAGGGCCCGGCGGGGCATGGGCGCCCCTGCCTCCTCCCTCTGCTCTCCTTCCCTGGTCCCTTTTCCCCACCGGGGAGAGCGGGCTGAAGCTCCTCACTCTCCAGTGCGCACACGTAGGAAGAACTGGGAACAACCGCAACTGTGCAAAACCCGAACTGCAAAGAAAGCGAGGGGGAAGCTGCCGGGGACCCCCCCCCCCACAATCCCCTCTTCTCGCACCCCTCTCCTTTCTCAGAGCTTTCACGCAGCATTTGGGGGTTGAAGGACTAGAGTGGGAGGACCGGGCCTCTTGTGATGAAGTGCGCATTTTGGTGAAGTCGACCAGAAAGGCTTTTTGCTCTACCGCGTAAGCACTGGAGCAGAGAGAACGCGGTGGACCCAAGTTTTATTTCCCACCAAGCTTTTATCAAAGCTTTTTTTTTTTCTTTCCTTCTTCTGACCGTGTATTTTGGTGGTGGTTGTTTTGAATCCTCAAAACAAGCTTCCTGGAAACACTTCTCATGACACCCCCGCTACCACCCCCCCTCCGCCAGCACTTTAATATATTCCTTATTGTAGATTGAAGTTTTTTTTTTTTTCCTCTCCCTTGGAGCAAACGTATTTTAAGATTTTGCCCAGATATTGCCAGCGGTCTAATGACAGTAATTCCCAAGGATGCACCTCCTCTTTTGTAAAGTATTTTGCTGTTTACGAACGCGTACCTCCTTTGTAAAAGCCGAGGGAAGAATAGGAATTTTTGTGACCATATACCGTCCGGCAGGCAAGCTTCATATCTGCAGATTCCTCTGCGAACTTTTGGTAAGAATCGGAACAGACTTGCAGCAGGATAACAGCAAATGTTAAATTTGTCATAGGATGCTAAATTAACTGAACGTTAAACTGATGGTTAACCTCACAATGCCTCTTGTAAAAGGCCAGTGTTTGGGATCTAGTTCCAAGATGCCCACCACTTCCCCCCTCCCAAGCATTCTGGGTGTCGTAGCTGATAATAATAAAGACCTGTGTTATCTAAATTGTTGGTATTGGATGTTTTCCGATTTCAGTCGTCTTTTACTGTGCTTGTTACCATCGTTATCATTATAACACTGTTTTCAAATACCTGTTGTATAATCAGAGAGCTTTCATATTGAGCCAGATACAAATCTGTAATAAAATGCTACTGATTCAGACCATGGACAGTGAAGCTTGTTTGTCTGAAGAGTGAACAGTCTAAGCCATATATTATGCTTTGTTTTTTAAAGCCTAATTCTCAAGTAGGTTAAAAAGCAAAATTATTAGAATGGTAGTTTTGGTGATAGGAATTGTGTTAGGCCTTTGTGAGCAATAATTATGATCGCATTCATTAATGCTCATTTTGTACAATGTTAGCACATTTGGTTCTATAAGGAGTTGCAAAATTCAGAACTTGCACTATTTTTTATTGTGTTTGCTATTAACTAGGAAAGAAAAACAAACCCCAAATACAGGCATTATGGTTTGGGGTCATTAGATGTTTGTAAATCAGAAAGTGATAATGTTTGTCAAAGATAAGATGGACTTTTGTTTGTGTGTCATATGTAGGTTCGAAAGAACACATATGAAAGCATGCTAACAGCCTCAGAACAGAAGCAGTATCAGGGGAGCCTGGAGACTGGATTTAGAATCTAGAATGAGATGAAAGTCACGGATTTTTAAGCTTCATTTGTGCTGAAGTTCGATTCTGTTTTCAGTTTCATTTATAATGAAATGGGTAACCAGGGGCCGTGTCCTTGTAATCTTCACAGTTTCAGTGACCTCTGTGGTAAAGGGGGAGTGGGGTGGGGTTCCAACACCCTCTTCAGCCAATTAAAACGGAGTGTAGCCCCCCCCTAACCGTTTAGAAGATGTGGAATGAATGTCTGTATTCCTTCCCAGCATGTCCAGTTATACTTCCTTTAAAGGCATAGCAGTTTCCAGGGTAGTCACCAACTAGTAAATAAAACCTTAAATAAATAAATAATATTAGTCATATATGTGAACCAATAAAAATTTTTTTTTGATGGTTGAGTTATTTTTCTTTGTTCAGAGTGACTTTTAAAAGTCAGGCATACACATGATTAAATTAAAAAAATGTTTTTATTATCTAAATATAGCAGTAATTTAGCTGCTCGCTTAAGAAGGTTTTCTTTCCTCCTGAAGATAGATTGTTGTAAAGCACACGTTGCCAGTTTAAAGGCATGAGCGCCTCTGTATGAGTCCTTGTTTGTGGGGCTGCATTAGCAGTCTGGAGCTGCATGCTTGTGTACTGCATTAAATGTCTACATTGGGACACTTCTGCTGTCTTCTGGGTTTGGCAGATGGCTTATCTTCATCACTGAAGTGCTAATGAAAGTGTGGAAGGCCAAGTTCCAAAGGCAGAATAAGAGGTGCCCACCCCCTCCATTGATATATGTTCTGAATACAAAGTCACCAGAATTCGTGGCTTTACTTTAGCAGCCTTCTTTCTGTGCTCTCATGTATGGGGGCGAGGGGGGTTACCTGTCTGTCAGGATTTTGCTGTCATAGCTTTTTATATAAAACACAAAAGTCTACGTTTTTATAGCTTGTGCCTCAGTCTAATAAAACCTGTACCTGATTATAAAGTTACTTTCACTTTGCATATGAGTGCAGTAACTCTTTGGAGAAAGAATAGGAATAAGGTTGTAGATTTAATTTTGCTAAACTCAGTATAGTGCAAAAATAGGAACCAAAGCACTCAGCAGAAGTTCTCACTTCCCCAGACCAGTGATTCCCAACCTTCCCAATGCTGCGACCCTTAATACAGTTCCTCGTGTTCTGGTGACCACCCCCCACCATAAAATTACTTTCATTGCTATTTCATAACTGTAATTATGCTGCTGTTATGAGTAATAATGTAAATATCTGATATGCAGGATATCTGATATGTGAGTCTGGGAAGGGATCCTTCAAAAAGGACCATTCAACACCCCCCCCCAAAAAAGGTGTTGCCACCCACAGATGCAGAACCACAGCCCTAGAAAAGACTCCACACGTGGAGTTTCCCTCTTGGTGGCTGGTTGCAGGGAATTGAAACAGAAATGAAAGGCTCCGCCCTTGTCTGAATATTTCATTCCACACCCATGAAGCATTGCACAACAAGAGCTGGAATCTCTTTAGCCTCCATCTTTGAGGTTTAGGTCAAGAGAGTCCAAGTGGGAGAAAGAAAAATTACTCTTCCTTTACAGCAAGTGTGAGCTCTTGTTACAGCCTGGACTGGAGCACTCTACCATACTCTTAAAGGCACAGAGACACATTTCAAACTTGTATGTCTCTTAGTAACTTACTGTGTGGTTTATGGAAGGAAAACATGTTTATCTTTCAGTGGCACTTGCTATACTTCAGTTCATGATAAGGTCATGCTTCAGGATCTAACTGACTTTAAAACTGCCCCAACCTAGGTCATACTTCAGGATATAACTGACTTTAGAACATCTCTAACCTCTGTAATTCTAGGTTGACTAGGTTTGCTCTTATAAGGACTCTTTAGAGCCAGCAAATGTGGCAGAATTGCTTTGTGTCACACTGAATTAAGTTGTGCACTCCCCACTGGGCCCCTGACCTTTAGTTGACCATCTCCCAAGGGGAGCTTGGACCTTACATCTTCAGACGTAACTTAATTTTAGTCCCAAACCCAACCAAGTTCTTTCTGCCAGAGGCCATGCTAAGGGAAGAGCTCGCTGTAGGGCACCTCTCTGCCAGCAGGTGTCTGCATCAGTCACTCCAACAGCTTGAGGTTTCTCAAGCCATTCATGGAACATCACCCTAAGCTGATAATGGTGGGGAAGCGTTTGACTTCTCAGCTGCCCTTCCAACACTTGCAAGTTCTTAGACAGCGCTTCTCACTCTCCTCCTTCAGCCTGCACCAGAAGAACGCCATTCACTTGTCCAAAGGAATGGCAGCCCGTCTGCCCCTCGTTCCGATCTATTGCCCCAGCAATGTGCTCCCAGACTCAGCCTTGTCGTGGAGATCTTGCCCTGGCCGTTGACTCTTTCCCCTGAGCTTACAGCCCTTACCAAGTTTTACCTCATAATTAAAAAGAAAAGAAGCCCCGGAAGATCCAAACAATTCTTGCCCTTGTCCTCGCCTTCATGACCACTTGTTGAACTTTTCTCTCTGCTTTCCGACTGTGTGAGGTCTATTTAAAGCATCACTACTGCAGCCTTTCTGTCACCTCCCGCCCGAGTGCAAGTTCCATGTGGTCCCACCTGGCCGATGGCATCTTTATGTAGAAAAAAAAAAGCTCCTTTTCAGTCCATGGTTGGATTTTTACTGTTTGATATGAGGTTTGGGAATCGCCTTGGTCCACGTGAACCCTAGCTCTGCCTTGGCGTTGGCCATATCACCTTAGCCGTTTGTTTCGTTTGCTTTGCTCGCTTCTCTCACTTCGTTTTCTTACACTTTGAGAATTATTTCCATGAACATCGACGCTCCCAAGCTTTTGTTCTCTGCTGTTTGCTTTACAAGGACCCTGTGGTCAATCTTCTTTATACTGACAATTTCAACTACGAGCGATGTTCCTTGCTGATTCCCGAGTCTTTATAGCTCTGACCTTTCCTCTGAGATCCAAAGTCATATATCTGGGGATCTACTGGACATGGCTACTTCATTGTACTGCTGGCGTTTTTAATAAGCAGGCTGAAACATTGAAAGGATAACTTCCCCGAATCTCCAGCCTCCTTTCCATATAATTAATCTACAACCAGCTAGTTCCACAGGCTATTTTAGTTTCCAATTTTCGTTTTTCCTTTTTTATCTCCCTCACCTCCCACATGTGACTTCTGTTGATTTTGCTGCTTTGATTTTTAATGCCATTTTTAGGTCTTCTTTCTAGTTGCCGTTTACCTGGACTGTTGCAGGTTCTTAATGGGTCTTTCTTCTCCACTTCTGACCTCAAGTCCCCTTTTGTGCTGCTGTGAAATGCTGCCTGTCTTAAAGTTAAAGTAAACCCGAGTTGAACCTTCTATTGTCAAGTCTAAACTGCTCAGCGTGACATTCAAGGAACACTTTGCAGATTGTCTCAGCCATCTTTCCAATCTCCTTTCCTGGAGCTTACCTGAGGAGATTTCTGCTTTCAGTTATTTCTTCCCTTCTCTACATATTGTGTAGGTAGTTTAAGTAATGTGTGCTTTCTTTCCAACACGACGTCTCCTTCTAAGGCCATTCCTAAGCACATTTATGTAGTTTTCTTTTCTTTTTCTTTTTTGAGTAATTTTTCTATCCACGTATGCAGTTGACTTGAGATTTTTCTGTTATAATAAGCAGCTTTGCAAGTCCAAAGCAGATTGATAGAAGAATTGGGGACTCACCTGATATATGAAGAGTGATTCCTCTGCCTTATGACTTGTATGCTTCTCTCTCTCTCTCTCTCTCTCTCTCTCTCTGTTTGGTTTTTGGATTATTTTTTAAATGTTTGCTTTAACGTTTCCATTCACAAGAAATGTATAGAATCCTTTCTGAATGCTCGCAGAAACTCTTAGGATACTAGTGAAGTCATCTTCCTACCTCTCTAAGAGTAACCAGAAAGAGACTTAAACAATACAGTGCGAACATTTCCATAGTGAGAAAGGACAGTAGAGTAAGAAAAGACAATAGAGACATGGTTAATAGTGGGCAAGGGACTGGAATTAGCATCTCAATGATGCTCAGACCAGAGAACCGCACACTATATCCGAATCTTTAGTGAGAAGTTGTTAAGTGTGTGAAAGGTGGTACAGTGAGAGCTTCATGTTCATCTTCTCATTAAATCTTCACAAAATCTCCTGTCAAGTAGATACCTTTATTAATGCATTGTAGACGAGGTCACTCAAGTCCAGAGGTTAAGCAACTTGCCTAAGGTTCTACAACTATGTTATGGGGTCTGGCTCCAAGGTGTGTGTGTACTCTTAACCACAGCACATACTCTATGCCCAGAGAAGGGGGTGGTCCTCCCTATGCTGCTGGTCAGTTAGTGTTAAGCCATGTTTATAGGAGCACATCTGCCTATCCGTGGGGGGTTGCAGGAAAGTCATTGTGATGGGAGACCGGTTTAGAAATGAGAGTACAAGATATGAGGCAGGAAAGGCTCTCAGAGGACCTTGTTTGTTTCCTGTGCTAATGTCCTGAGAAGTTGGCTTTTTGAGAATGGGGGTGATGGGGTTCCACTGGTCAGTGGAAGACACATTTGCATTTAGAACAGTTATTTTGAGGACTATGGAAAAGGCATTGTTGGCATGGAACAATATGGAAGACTGAGGCAAGGAGCCAGTTTGGAGGTCTGACAATGGTTCAAGGGATAAGGGTGAGGGTGTAGTTCATTCATTCAACAGGCTTCGGATTTAGAAACTGCTGATTAGCTTAGCCTAACAAGAATTTTTGTGGCTAGAGAAAGAGGAAGGAATCTAGAATGATTTATGGGTCCAAGTCTGATTACTGGTAGATAATTGTAAATATTTTTGAGAAGGTGAAGATTGAGACACATAGTGTTATATAGTTTGGGGAACTTCATTAAATTTTTAAATGATTGCAGTAACTCTCCCTGAAATGCATAACAGACGATTGGTTAAAGTCCACAGTTTAAAGGAAAGGTGGGGCATAGTTCAGTAAGAAAATGTTCTGATTGTTAAAACTATGGGAATGAGGAGAGGTGGTTGGTAAGAGGTTGTTGACCATGAAACCTTTGTCTTATTGATTTTTTTCTGTACAGACACATAATGACTGTGTAGTTGGGAGCTTGGTTAACAGTTAAAGAGGGGGACTCCATCATCGCGGTGGAGAGCATAATAGCAGAATTCAGACAGGGCACTGGAACAGAAGCTGATAACTTACATGTTGGCATCAGGAGGCAGAGAGAGCGTCAACTGGGATGGTTTAGGTTTTTGAAACCTCAGAGCCCATCCTAGTGACATAATCTCCAATAAGGCAACACCTTCTAATCCTTCCCAAACAGTTCCACCAACTAGGGACCAAGCGTACAAACAAAGGAGACTATGAAGCCATTCTCATTAAAACCATCACATCTTAGGAACACTGATATGGTAGTATGAACCAAGGACTAGGTTTAAAAAGCTAGGACAAGGTGGAGAAAACAAACAGGTATATTAGAGGTAGAAGAACAAAGTTGAGAAAAAAATGAGGAGCTGCTCCCTGGCTTAAGAACTGTAGAGAAGTCAAGACGAAATGAAGCATGTGAATTGGGTTATTCGTAAGAGGTAGTGATTTGTATAAGAGCTGGAGCAACGGTCCAGTAATAGTGAGCAGAGTAGAGTCCTGTTGATATAGTTTGGGAGTGCACAGAGGTCAAGAAATGCACATAGACCATTGTCTTAGGTGCTGGGTAAGAGAGATGAGTATGCAGGCTTTTTAAAGTTTGGTGCATATACAGTTATTAAAAGATGATTTAAAACACAACGTAAATGGACTAAGGGGATGTGGAGGCTGGCAGTCCATGAGTCCTCTAGATGATGGGCAAGAGTCAGCAATGGAAGCAAGCTCTGAGTAAAGAATTTCTGGAAGGGAGAGTAAAAACCCATGGATAGTAGAGGCTGTGGGTAAGTTTATGTGGGAAGTGTTATAAGCCTCAGGCTTCCTGGGAGGACTCAGTGTATGTTTAAGTTGGGAGAGAGAGCACAGGCTGGGAAGCAGAGGGGGAATTGTCTCAGAGTCATTAAAAGGGGAGAAATTTTACATGGGATGTCGGAAAACATTAGGCGCCCAGATGAGTAGTGACGACATGACAACCTCCTGTTCTTCGGGAGCAATGCAAATTTTCTCAGGAACCTGCTAGACAGGTTGATTTTCTGCCCTCCATAGCACTGCTGGTGCAGAAAGAGCTACACGTGTGACCTTGTGTTGTGTAACCTGCTTATGGTCCCCCTATGAGAATTCTGAGTGACTAAAGATAAAGTCCCGCTCTTTTTTTTTTAATTTTTTTTTTCATTATCATACCCATCCATCTATCCTTTCAATGTTTCATCTGGGTTATTCTTAACTGCTGATTGCATGTCTACTTTTCTGAGCTGAACACAGCAGGAGCTGTAACATATGGATCAGACCTCTCTGCTACTTGAACAGCTATGCTCAGGACTGACTTGAGGAGGGTTGTGTTGCTGCTGTTATGTTCATGGAAGCTGTGAGATCTAATATTTTTGGCAGTTGATATAAGTGAATCTTCCCCAGTATATTTGGTAATTTGCTGGTAACTTTTAGGTTAAGTTTCCATACTCTGGAATAAGACTGCTATAGCATGTCTTACCTGGATGAATTTTCTTATGTTCATTATTTACTGTCATTTACTCTCAGTGTTAGCCAAAATTTCCTCAAAAGATAAAAGGCCCATACCAGACGATGTTAGTGTTTCTAATAACATATTTAGTGATATTTGGGGCTATTCTTATTCATTATTATGAAGGTTGTCTTGGTTTAGCCAGGTCAAATTTACTTTTCATTTTACTGACAGCATTTATTCTGTTTAAATTGCTCCAGCTATGAAATGTTTTCACTGCAAGAAGTAACACCGTGTAATTAATAGCTTGTGGAGTACCCGAAAGAAGTATACTCCAAACAAGTTAGAAAACTGTGGAGTGTTTACCAGCCACCTCATTCTTACCTGGGGTCTTCTGGGGGAACCCTCATAGAATGGCAGATCCCTTCACTTGAATCTTCTGGAAAAGCATAATTTTCAACTGACTCATACGAATATAATTTTTAAATCTTGAAATGACTCATGCTGCTATAAAATGGACATCACATCAACATTTTAATTTTACTCCTTAAGGAACAAACCAGCAAGTAGACAAAAACATTTTTGAAGGCAAATCGGTAGAGCAGACACATCATAGACAAGCAAGAATACTTAAAGGATTTATGAAAGGATGCAAACTGGTCAGGATCTTCAGGGTTTTTTTTTCTTTCAATTAATATTGTTGGGACCCTCTTCCATGAGGAACAAACCCATTATAATGAATAATTTCTATGTCTATAGAAGAATCTTGTGAATGGCACCCCATCCCCCATTCCAACAACTTACACAATTGCAGATGGTTGAAGTCCGTGGAAGTAGAAGTTGTCTAGAATCTTACAATTGCAGATCTGCTAGGTAGTGCCCAGCAAGTAACAAGAAACTCTGGGAACTTTCTGTCTGTTTCAATCTTTACAGGTATTTTTCTGGTACTTCTCTTCCTTTGTGACGTCACTTCTAACCGCCTCTCCCTTTACAATGTGATTCCTTGCCCTCAGTGTCTTTCTCCAGGGAAATAACACAAAACTCCATGGGTATAGAGATTGTAATTGGACTTGAAGCCTGGAGCTGCCTAATATTTGGGTGGCTAAAAGTCTAGAGAACCAGGAAAGGTGAACTGTGAATGCCCCCAAGGCTGCTTCAGATGGTACATTCCCAGGAGAGTCCAGAGGGCCCAGCTCATCTCAGTAGGTTCCAGGATACCCAGTTCTAGGCTGTTGCCCTGTATTTGTGCCGCATGGCATTGCTTGGAGAGCTTCTCGTAGTTGTTTTCTACTGGGTTGCTCCGTAGTGTTCTAGGAAGTCACCCACTGTTTGCTCTGACTCTTCTTATTAAACCATGCTATAGAAAAATGAATTGCTTAGCACTTCGCACCAGTATGCCAGGCAGAGGACGTGGGCTTGAGTGTCCTTGAATACAGTCCAGAGTGTATTCTGGTGAAGGTCTTAGATTCAGCATGATGAGTATTCATTAATAATTACATTCTTTTTTTTTAAGTTTTCTTTATTAAACTAATAAAATGTATCATAAAATAAACAACTCAGTATTGCAATTTTTTTAAAAGTCATCAAAATAATTTATGAGTTAAATGCCTCTTAAATGTGCATAATATCTTCTGAAGCTACAAGTAATATGCATTCAACCAGTTTTTAAAAATTATTTGGAACATTAAACATTATAGAAGTAGAAAAAAAATCTCTTGTGAAGCCCTCTATGAAAGGAAATTGTGACAAGTTCTTGATTAGACAGGAACTGATCCATCTCCAAGAAAGAATACACAGTGTAACTGTGGCCTCATAGAACTGTGTAGTGCTCCTTCTGTTTCTATTTTGTGGAATAGTTTGAAGAGTATTGGCATTAGGTCTTCTTTGAAGGTCTGATAAAATTCTACACTAAACCCACCTGGTCTGGGGCTTTTATTGGTTGAGAGACTTTTAATGACTTACTGCTTTTTATTTCTTTAGGGGTTATGGGACAGTTTAGATGGTTTATCTGATCCTGATTTAACTTTGGTATTTGGTATCTGTTTAGAAAATTGTTCATTTTCATCCAGATTTTCCAGTTTTATTGAGTACAGTGCTAAGAGGAAAATGCATAGCTCTGAGTGCCTCCAAATAGAAACTAGCAGCTTAACAGCACACCTGAAAGCTCTATAACAAAAAGAAGCAAGTACCCACAACAGGAGTAGACAGCAGGAAATAATCAAACTCAGAGCTGAGGTTAGCCAAGTAGAAACAAAAAGAACTATACAAAGAATCAACCAAACCAGGAGCTGGTTCTTTGAGAAAATCAACAAAATCGATAAACCCTTAGCCAGACTAACCAGAGAGCACAGAGACAGTATCCCAATTAACAAAGTCAGAAATGAAAAGGGAGACATAACAACAGAAACTGAGGAAATCCAAAAAAAAAATCATCAGATCCCAATACAAAAGCTTATATTAATAATTACATTCTTAGAGTAACATTTTATGCTCTCAATTTTATGTCTGGCTTACATAGGAGGAACTATTAAAGATTAATGGAGTTAATGTTTTATATTCATTGGCACTTTGGGTTTTGAAAGCAAAGTTCAACAAGCTGCTCAGATAAGAGCTTTGGATAAATGACCATGTGACACAATACAATGGGAGTTCCTCCACATCTTTGCCATTTGAGTCAAATGGTAAGCGGGGCACTCGAGGGTGGTCTATGCCATTGAGAAGAGCCAATGGGGATCCTCTACTCAACAGCAGCATCTGATCTTGCTTTCAACTTGTTTCTTGGCTTTTAGGGTAGTTTATGGTTTATTGGAGGAAGAAATACCTGTAATCTACATTTCAAAATTGTTCTGTAGAGTCAGTGAAATGTCGGGGTAGGAAAAATGCCATTCAATTGTGTGCAATCCTTTGTGTGGACTTGCATACAAAGCACCTATCGCTGTCTCTTTTGAAGTGAGAAATAGCCACAGAGAACATTTTTTTTTTCCTTGTTAGTATTCCAAGACTTCCCATCCTCTTGGAAAGATAAGATTTGATTCATTCCAGTTGCTTTGTATATTAAAGTATAATAGAACTGGCCACTTCTTTTGGGTTATACAGCCTGAGTGAAGAGATAAATTTCATATCACTTTAGCACATTCCATCTAGAAGACATGTATAGAAGTTGAGCCTGAATAGAATATTTGGTTTTTCTATTCAGGATGTTCCCATAGTAAGGAGAGAATTTTTCTACATATATCAGTAAGCAGACATGATTACTTCAGAGCTTTCAAAGCTAGATACTGTACCTTGCATATTCCAACACAATTGGTAAATTTATCCCCAAGGT
This sequence comes from Mus minutoides, assembly GCA_902729485.2. Lineage (NCBI taxonomy): Eukaryota > Metazoa > Chordata > Mammalia > Rodentia > Muridae > Mus > Mus minutoides. The sequence continues at coordinate 82,110 of LR751483.1, forward strand.
GCATGGTATGCATACTTTGTATTATTAAAACCAACAACAACAACAAAAAGATACAAAGAAAAGTTACAGTCTACTGGCTGGTGTGCAAATAATTTGTTGCTATATTTCACCTTGTTCCTGTACTACAAGCGTAAATGAACAATTGAAGTCGTTTTCTTTACGTTAAGGGTTTGTAATACACCTAAGATAATACATCATATATGCAGATTGTAATGAAATATTTTTCTGTGTCTGTATTTCAGGCTCAGCTCAACTACTGTTTAATAACGTCAACTCCGTTGAGTTCACTTCGTGCAATGAAACCGTGGTCATCCCTTGCATCGTCCGTAACGTGGAGGCGCAGAGCACCGAAGAAATGTTTGTAAAGTGGAAGTTGAACAAAGTGTATATCTTCACCTATGATGGAAATAAAAATAGCTCTACTACAGAGCAGAACTTTACGAGTGCAAAGATCTCGGTCTCAGACTTAATCAATGGCATTGCCTCTTTGAAAATGGATGTGCATGAGGCCGTGGTGGGAAACTACACCTGCGAAGTGACTGAATTATCCAGAGAAGGCAAAACAGTTATAGAGCTGAAAAACCGCACGGGTGAGTGACACAGGCTGCCTGTTCTGAAATGCGTGTTGAAATATGGTTGCCACTGTGGGAGTGCTGTGAGGTGGGACCTTGAAGAAGTCACTAGGAGGAATTAAGGCTCTTCTCGGGCAGGTGGGCTAGCCGTCTGAAGAGAAATAGAGTCTGGCACTTGTGTTTCTTTGTCTTTTACACACACACACACACACACACACAGACACACACACACATTCTTCATCTAGCTCATCTACAGTGTTGTGAGGTAGCACAGAGATCCTCCTCAGAAGCTGAGCAGATGTCAGCACCGTGCAGTGGAACTTCCAGGCCTGAGAACCAGAAACCAAGTTAAGCTGCTTATCAGACATCTCCTCCTGGTACTCTCTTACAGCAGGAGAAAACAGGCTGAAAGCAAGTAAAAGTAAGACCGTAAAACTCCTAAAAGGCCTCCTGTGTCCTAGTGATGCTGACCCTCTTAGAAAGAGCACAGTAGTAGCCAGACTTGTCTCTCATAGCTCCTTCCCTCAGGAGCAAGGCCCAGCCTCAGCTATATAACATATTTGAGGCTAGCCTTGGCAACAGGAAACCTCATGTTAAAAACAACCCTTCTGTCGATGTAATGGGTGTTTCTGTTCGTTGTCATCAAATGTAATTTATCTGAGTGTGGTGGCCCGTGACTGATCTCAGCACCACGGAGGCTGAGACAGGAGGATTGCTGCAAATCGGAGGCAGCCCTGGACTCTGTAGTGAGTTACAGAAGAGCCTCAGGGCAAGACCTCACCTTACCAAGCCAAAAGAACCTTTTGAGAACAAAATGTACTTTTAAATTATTCTATGAATTTGTAAAGTTCCTCCTGGTTATTTCGTCTTTTTGTGGTCTTATAGCCTTCAACACTGACCAAGGATCAGCCTGTTCTTACCCCACTACCCCGGCAGGGGACGAGGAGGAGAAAGGAGGTTGCAAATTAGGTAATCATGCTGATTCCTGGAGGCTTCTGTGGCCAGCTTGCTACACTGGCCAGCAACTGGGGAAGCAGGGATTCAACTTAACCGAATTGAATTCAGTCTTGATGCTAGCGTCCAGACTTTTCATGAGTGGGTTGGTGAGTTGCGGACAGCAGTGTTGTTATCTGAAGTAAACAGTCTCCTTTCTTTTCTATTTTTTTTTTCTGCTGTGCTGGCTGATTTTTATTTTATTTTTTTAGAATCACATACAAGGAATCCTAAGAGTTTTAAAGAGTGCATCTTAAGCTCTACTTAAACCGAAAGGTGTATTGCGGACCTCAGGGGTGATGACACTTTGAGAGCCAGCTCTGGGTGGGATCAGGACTGCTGAATTAGGTCAGCTACTTCCCATCTGTTCTTGCTTTGAAAATTACAAAATATGTCTTAGCAGATGTGTGTGTGTGTGTGTGTGTGTGTGTGTGTGTGTGTGTGTGTGTGTGTCCTGATTAAATATCCTGACCCAGGATTAGAAATCATGCAGTCTGAGCTACACATCCTATTCAGGACTCACTATTCACCCCATTCATCAAGAAAGACTCTTCACTGAGTCCACATTGTCTATCTCTAGAAAATGAGGGTGACAATCTCATTTTCTCGAGGTGTTTATTTGATGTGGTGTCCACGTGCTGCTGTGAAGTAGAGGAATGGCTTAAGAGGCAAGAAGATTTTGGAAGGCCTCTGTATAGAAGCTCGTGTACACCTTACTTTATGACTGATGTTAATTTGGGTTAAAACTCTTTTTTTTTTTTTTTTTTTTTTTTGTCTGCCTTTCAGGACGATCTGGTCAGTCAGGACTGTGTACAGGAAGAGATCATCCTCTACCTAGATGGAGGTTTTTCTGAGAGAGTGGATAGGTTCATGGGAGTGAAAGAGCCAGACCTTAGGAATAGTGGTTCGTGTCACTGAGGGGAAAACTGATTAAACAAACAAACAAACAAACAGAAAGAAACCATTAGTTTGAGACTGAAAAAGACAGAAATGGAACAGAGATGAGTGGGAAGGGACTCCCAGTGTCTGAGATGAAGACAGCTTATTTGTGTTTGCAAAATACCCCCCCCCACACACACACAAAGCCAAGAGCCAGGTTTTATTTTGTGCCATTAAGATGGGACAATGTTTTGTTGTATACAATGTAACAAATTCTACCAGAAGCTTGACTGGCCTTTTATACACTTTTAATTTTTTTTTTTTTTTTTTTAAGTATCTGGTGTTGAATGGGAAGAAGCAGAAATAGAGATTGCTCTGTACCCTTAATTCAGTCACCCTGAGTGGTTGCATCTTATGCAGCTGTGCTATGGTATCAGAACCTACGTAGGTTCTCTGTTATTTCATCCCACTTGGCTAACCACCATCATTGTGATTGCTGTGTGGAGCAGATACATCAGCACAAACATCCCCATGCTAACCTCAGGCACTCACCACACCTTGAATCACTCCTGACTGGAAGACTCTAATGTGTCATCTAGATCTGTGACTCTGTCAAATCAATAATAATTCATCAGTGAATTATTGAGTTATAATGAATATATATGAATTATAATGAATATATATGTGAATTATAATTAACCAATAACAAATGATCTTCTAAGGCATGCCCCACTCGGCGTGATGCCCTTGAGCTGCTGGGTTTCTTGTGTTTGACTATGTTTATTTGTTTGCTTGTAACACACACGTTCTTAACAAAAACTAACCCTATGGGTTTTTAACTAAGGTGTATCCCATTGATTTCTTATTAGCTTGTTTAATCATTCACCTCTGCAAGACGTTATGATCACTTTCAATTTTGAGTTATCTACTAAGTATATGCTGATTTTTTTTTTTCAAAGGAAACCACTAACAGGATTCCAGAGTGGCTGTTCTTTTTTACGTTATTGTCAGCAATATGAATGACCTAATTTCTCTGCATCTTTGTTGTGATATGGTGCTGCTGTTTTGTAACATTTTCTCTCTGTAAAATTGTGTGTGTGGGGGGGGATTAATTTTAAAATTAGCTTACAAGGCATTACAATATTAGCATGGCATTTTCAAAGTGTATTTAAGTAGATTCTCTTGTCCCTCATCTCCCTGCTCCCGTTCCTCCTGGCCCCTTCCTTGGAGCCCCTCCCCCAGTCTCTTTGCTTCATTCATGTACCCTGTGTCCTTTGCCCTGTCTTTTCTAATCATCCATTTTCATTCTTTCTTGGTCTCCTTTATAGCGTTATAGATTTTTATCCCACCCGCCCCCCTTCACACCCCAGGCTAGGATCTGCATGTGAAAGAGAACATGTGTCTTTTGTCTTTCCAGAACTATCGATTTTTTCCTGCAAGCTCCATTGTCTTGTTTTCTTGCAGCTGAATACAATCCTGTGTGTATGCGTACCACTTTTCATTATCCATCCATTATTTACTTAGGCCGGTTCCATGTCCTTGCTGATGTGTGGAGCACAGTGGTAGGTAACATGGTTGTCCACCGCTCTTTGGTAAAATATACAGTCGTTTGGGAGTGTGGCTAAGAGTTGTAGCATAGTTGGGTTATACAGTAGGTTTCTTAGAAACTTCCATATTTATTTCCATAATGGCTGTACTGCCATCAGCAATAAATAAATAAAACATTGCTTCTTTCCTCACATCCTCATGAGCATCTATAGTCAGATTTCTTGATGATAGCCATTCTGAGTAGGATGAGATGGTATCTCAAAGTGGCTTTAATTTGCAATTCCCTGATGACTAAGGATGCTGAACACTTTTAAAAATATGTCTTGGTCGTTTGTGTTTCTTCTTTTGAGTATTGTTCATGCAGTAGCCTACAGTTGTTTTGTTTCCCTTTAGTTTTCACTCTCTGTAAGTTCTGATCTTAGCCTATTTGAGTATTTCTGTTAAAGATACTGTAGCTGCCTACTGCACGGGCTGATAGTTTCTTTGCTGTGCAGAAACTTTAATTTTATGTAGTTCCATCTGTTGATTCTTGGACTATTACAGATCTATTCTGAAAGTTCTTGCCTAAACATTTATCTTTAAATGTATACTATATATTTTTCTCTAATAACGTTAATGTTTGGGGTTTTAAATTAAGGCGTTTGATCCATTTCTAACTGATTTTCATACAGGATAAACAAAATGGATCTGAAGATTCTACAGGAAGACGTCCAATTTGGCCATCACCGTTCTTTTGAATACGCTGTCTTTTTTCAACTGCGTATCTTTGATGTCTTTATTGGTTTCTATGTTCTGTTCCAATTGGTATCCTCGCCTAGTTTGGCATCTGCATTTATCACTGTAGTTCTGTAGTAAGATTTGAAGTCATAAACATAATGCTCTCAGCTATGCTTTCCTCCTTAGGAGATCTTTGGCCACTTGTGGTCTTCTGTAGTCCCATGTGGACTTTTGGATTGTTTTTCCATTTTTTTCTAGTTCTTTTAATAATAGCATTGGAATTCTGATACGAATTACTGTAAATGACTTTTGATAATATAGACATCTTCATGATATTAATTTCCTCATCCTGGGCGTATGGAATGGCCTCTCCATTGTCTGGTGTTTCCTTTGATGTCCTTTGTCGGTGTTTTGAAGTTCTCATTGCTGGCGCTTCTCACTCCCTGGGTTAGTTCTAGTCCTGTGTTGGGAATGACACATCATTTCTTTTTCTGTGAGTTCATTGTTAGTATTTGTGAAGGCTACTGGTTTTTATATATTTATTTTGTACCTTATAACTTTACTAAAAGTGATTATGTTAGAGTCTGTAGAGCCTTTCAAATATATATTCATACCATATGCAAATAGGGATAGTTTGACCTCTTCCTTTCCTGTTTCTATTCCTTTCATGTCTTTCTCTTGTTTCATTGCTAAACTTCAAGCACTACATTGACTTAGAACGGTGAAGTGGGTATCGTCTCATTCCTGATTATAGAGACAGTGCTCTCAGTTGTTCCTTGTTTATTCAATGTTGGCTCTAATGTATTTTCCTTTATTATTTTGCCACATATTGCCAATGTGGTATATATATAATCTCTAGGACTTTTATCACGAAGGCACTTTGAAGTTTGTCAGACGTCTTTTCTCCATTATTGAGAGGATGATATAATCAAGTTACCTTATACAGTATACACTTAGTGATTTGTGTATGTTGAAGCACACCCATGGATGAAACCCACTTGGTCATGATATAGGATCTTTTAGATATGTTCTTGAATTTAAGAAATTTGAGGTTTTGCACCTATGTTCCTAAGGGAAATTGCTATGTAGTTTTCTTTTCTTCCTTCCTTTTTTTATGTCTTTGATACTAGCATAATAATAGCTTTGTAGGATGAATTTGGTGGTGTTCCTTTCCTTTCTATTCTGTGGAACAAATTGAGGACTGTTGGAATTAGATCTTCCTTGAAATTGTGGTAAAATTCAGCTGTAATTCTATGTTATCCTGGGCTTTTCTTTGTGTGGGGACTTTTGATTAAAGCTTCAATCTTGTTGCTTGTAATGGGTCAATTTAAATTATTCATATCTTCTGTCTTTAATTTTGATAAATGATCTGCATTTAGAAATGCTTTCACTTCTTCTCAGTTTTTTTTTTTTGTAGCTTTTTGGACTGTGTGATCTCAAAATATTCCTAATGGTGCTCTGGGGCATCTCCCTCTTTGTTTTTCTCAGGTTAGCTAAGGGTTTATCAATCTCATTAGCCAAGGCTTTGATCTTCAGTACTGTTCTTCAGTCCCTATATCATTACTTTCTCTCACAAACTTTATGGTTCCCTGCCATCGTTAGGATTGGCGCTGTCCTCTTGCTTTTCCAGCGCATTGAAGTGTATTTATATGACTTGAAGTGTTGTTTATTTGAGATGTTTCTTACTTATCACTACAAGTGCTTATCATCATGTGCAAGATAGTCATAGGACCACCTTGGCTGAATCCCAGAGGTTGGTTCTCTCTGGTTTCAAAATACAATTGTCTTGTCTCTCACTATTTTCATAGTTTCTCTTCCTGTTGATCACTACTTGTATTTCCTGGTGTTCTGATAAAAAACAAGGAATTATCTCAGGGTTTTTTTTTTTTTTTTTTTTTTTTTTTCCAGTTTGACCCGTGACCTATTATGTAATCAGTTTGGAATAATTAGGATGTTGCTATGGGTTGTGTTGGGCAGTTGTTTATCATTCTTTATCCTTCTTTATCATGGTTTGTTCATTGCTAGGATGGATTAGTCTTTAAATTTGAATTCTCTTTCTTCCAGTTCTATGTGGATGTTTGTTTCTTTGTTTGTTTGTTTTTCTGTGATTCTTACTAGAATGGAGTGCTGTATGACAATCCCTAGTGGAGACTGATCAAGTTTGATGTTGATCTTAGTGAAGTCATCTGAGGTCTGGGCTTATGAGGGTGATAGCAGGGTCACTAACGGGCCACATACTGATCACGTGTATTAATCTTGCTTGTCTCACTCTGAACGCTATAAACTTCTGAGAGCTGGAGTTGGTATCCCAGCTGCTCACTACTGGAGCCAAAGGCAAGATTCCCTGGTAAACACTGGAGCCAATGATCCAGTCCTGTGGTGGACTCTAGGAATGTTGGAGTCAAAAACCTCAACTGTGCTGTGAATTTTCAGGCTATTGGCATCAAAGTCCAGGTCCTAGCAACTTTTATAGTTAACTCAGAGGAGGTTGCATTTTTTAATATAGCATTCATACATTTATACCATTAGACTTTGTTCTTATCTGTCCCCCTTACTGCCCTCCCCTGACCTTAACCTCCCCTTGCTGGTCCCTTTCTCCCCTTCAGCTTTGATGTCCCATGTAACCCATCATCCTGTTTCTGCCTCTGTTTGCTTTAGACCTATGAACCTTATCAAGGCCTTCTATTTGCATGTTTTACATATAAACACTTAATTATTTACATATATGTAAATGCATGTAAAACAAGAGGGACAGGTGAGGATGGCTTGTTTTACTTACCACACTGATCCCCAGTTCTATCTAATTTCCTGCAGCTGTCATAATTTTATTCTTATAGCTGAATGAAACTCCATTGTGTGTATACACCACATTCTTTTCTCTCTCTGTTGATGGCCATGTGGGCTATTTCCTTGCCTTGGTTATTGTGAGTAGTGCAGCAATGTAAGAATCCCTCAGGTTTCCTGAGGACTCATAGATAGAGCATGTTCTACTTTTAGTTTTTGGAGTGACATCTTTATTGGTTTCCATTGCTCCTGTGACAGTGTTCTATTCTTCCCAGCTGTGTATAAAGGCTCCACTTTCCATGCATCCTTAGCAGCATTTATTTGTCTGTTTTCTTAATGCTAGGCAATCTGGCTAAAATGAGATGGAATCTCAAAGCTAAAGATGTTTACCATTTTTTCACGTGTTCTTTCATTTCATTTCTTTGTCTTTCTCCCTCTGGAAAACCTTCCTTCGAGTCCCAAGCTCATTTGTTAAGTGGTTGGTTTGGGATGATTCGCTAACTGGATGATTTCTCTTTCTGAGAACTCTGTTCAGTTGTTAACCAGATGAATTGGTGTTTAATTTTTGGAGTTCTTTGTAGGATTTAGATGATAATCCCTTGTCCGACACATTGTTACAAAAGGTGTTCTCCCACCCCGTAGGCTGTCTCTTTGTTCTTGGAGCCATTTTGAGTGGGAAAGGAGTCAGGAAAATAAACCTTGGCATACAACATCATTTTGGGAAGAATATGTGTTTGTTACTAGAATGATGCTTGTTTTGTGGACTTGGAGATTTAGGTATTAGAAATCATTTTTACTGTGTTGTGCTTTTTATGCAAATGTAAGCGTAAACAAGAAAGAGAAATTGACCAGGATGTAATTGAATTCCACTCAGTAGAACACAGGTAATGGTGTGCATTTGTTGCTTTGGAGCTGACAGTGTGCAAACACTATGTGACATTCACACATTTCTAGGCCATTGCTCCAGGACTTGAGTTCAGAGAAAGCTTTTCTTCCCCCCTTTTTGTTTTATACTTCATCATTTTCTAACCTAGGAAAACTTAAGAGGCTCAACTTACCCTGTGTTCAGGGTCTTTAAAAATGGTTATTAGTGTTTATTGAATAGTGGTTTTCCTTCATGTGTATAATGTATTTTGATTGTATTCTCGCCCATTCCCCTCTCTGTCCTCCTGTTCCCACTGATCTCCATTCTTCTTTCCAAATCGTTCCCCGTCTTCTTTCACGTCCTCTTGGAGTATGAGTATGTGATCCAAAGACTTTTATAAGGGTTGCTTTTAGAAACATCGTGTGTGTGTGTGTGTGTGTGTGTGTGTGTGTGTGTGTGTGTGTGTGTGAGGGAGAGGGACTTTACATATAAGAGCAGGATCGACTTACCACTGTCTATACTGTAAGGAGTGGTGGACACCCGAGTGGCAAAGTCTTGAATGAATATGGGCTGTTGACGCGCCCATGGCTATATCATGGTCCATAGGAAAATGGCTAAGCCTCCTTTGGAGGGTGAGGCTCAGAGTAAGGGCAAAGCCTTTGCTTGGTCCAAGAGGATGCTGGTAGTATGTGCAGAAAATGTCCACCATAGCTTTATCCCCTCCCTCTGATATTCTGCAGCCTAAAAGCTGCTCCCCTAATGGAGACGGTTGCTATCCAGGTTTGCTAAATGTCCGTGTTTAGTTGTAAGTCACATCCTTGCCTGCTTATTCAGCTGTATCAAGTAAGCGTGCTGGGCTTCCAGAGTGCTGAACTTTCCCCATCAGAGGGCCCAGCATATCTGACTATCTGGCTGGCTGTGCATGTTTGTCTTTTCTTGGCTCTCTTGTTATCTCAGTCAGGTCAAGTCCTTGAGGCTGTGCAATGATGTAACATAATGCCACAAAATAAACAAACAAAAGCGAACAAAACTCTAAAATCATTTCTCCTTCAACTCTTAATATTGTCAAGCGGCTGAAGATTCTCAGAGAAGGGTGAGACCTTGTGAGACCCTCTCCCCTCTATCACAGGACATCGACAGCTCCAATCTTGGGCAGATCTTGTGTATGTAATCATAGTTGTTGTGAGTTCAGTAGAACAATGGCTTTGTCATGCTTGGAAGACAGTATTCCACAATACTAAGCCCTGTCCTCAGGCTCTTACATTATTTTTCTTCCCCCTTCTGAGCTTTGCAGATGGTGGTACAGTGTCCCATTTATGGCTGTGCATTCAGTAGTCACTTATTCACAGTCTTTGGTCCTCAATTTTTCTTAGCAGCAAAATGAGGATGCCATCTCCATCACTGCATTCTGGGCTAGAAAGAAGGTATCTCCTTGACAAAGATTCGTTAGGTACTGATTGTGGGTCGGCCGGGTGCTGAGGTCGGCCGTATGGATTCGATGATAAGATGCTATTTCAAAGTTCTAGTTAGTGAGAACAGTAGAGATGACAAGAGGGGAATGGCCTCCCATTTGTCTGGAGTGCATCCCAGATGCATTATTTATGTCATGTGCTGTGTTTTGCTCAAAACTCTGGGACACGGATGTAGGTGTTACCTCTTCTCAGTACAGAAAGCAAATGAGATTCAAGTAATGCGTTCAAGGTCAAACACACTTCCAAGACTTTAACCTGGATTTCCGTGGCTTGAAAAAAAAAATAGCATAAGATATAATGACTATGAAAACATGTATAAATATGTAAATAATGAAAATTAAAATTACTCATTAATATTCCTATTAGCAATGGTACAGAAAACTTAGGATAGTTACTCTGAGTACCTAAGATTTCCAGATTTTAGCTTAACACTGTTGTACGTTCTGTTGTCCTCAACATGCTCTAACATGCTCATAGTGATGATGTGAAGCTAGCAGAGTTCTTAAGTGTCGCAAATGCTGAAGCCTGAAGCAATGCACATTTATTAGCTAACAGTTTTATAGTTCTGATCATGATGTGACTATGCCCTGTGTTCAGTTCTATGACAAAAATCAAGATACTGACCACAGTCTGTTCTCACTGGGATTTTATGATCCTGTTCAAAGCTCACATAATTGCCTCAGAATTCAGTTTCTTCACAGAGCAAGGCTGAGGGCCCTACTTTGCAGGGTGTCTGTCAGGGTCTTGCCTCCATTCCTGCAGGTTCAGGCTCGCTTTGTCATATTGCCCTGCTCATGTGCATAGCCAGGGCCAGGGACTTTATCTCACAGAACCCTTCTAATGTGTCCGATTCTTTTTCCAGGAAGAGTCCAGGGTCCTTTAAGAATTATTTGATTGGACCAACTTTTGTCCTTCAAGGACAACCTCCTGTTAATGTCAACTGATTGTCATCTTAATTGCATCAGCAAACTTCCTTTTCTAGTTCTAATAGTTCTGGGAACTCTAACATACTCAGTCTTATATACAGAAAAAGAGAATTGCACAGGTAATTATGTCAGAGATGGGAGTTCACCTTAGAATTCTGACTAGCCATGATGAGACACCAGAAAAGCCATCATAATCCTAAAGCATCAAGTTAAGACTTCCCTTGAATTCTAATGTTATAAATTTTTCTTTTGCCAAAGCTCCTTTTGCTATGTTTGGAGATTTGTATCTCCAAAACACAGGCACACACACACACACACACACACACACACACACACTCTTACAAACTGCTAGGTCCATATAGTGTTACTTGTATGTATATGATTTCAGGGTTGACCACTGGATATTGGATAACCAATTAATGAATTCTTCCCTGGGGAAAACACCTTTTCCCACTCTCAGTACCCCCCAGTTGCCAGTAATTCTATGTCTGGAGTTGAGGCTCACGAGCTTTCCTAATCTGAGGTTACCATGGCCAATGGTGATGTCATGGTTTAGGTAGCCATGTTGATGAGACTTCATGGATGTTGCCTCTATAGTTTCTAGGAGACACATCCTCACAGAAAATTTCCTGTTCCTCTAGCTCTTAACAGTCTTTCTGCCCCAACAGATTTTCTGCAAAAATCCCTGAGGCTTACATGCAGGAATTGTGACACAGATACATCTGTTGGGATTGAGCATGGCACAATCTCTTGTTTTCTGCATTTTGATCAGCTATGATTATAATTTTTTTTTTATTATGGACTTTGTTGCAAAGAAAAGCTTCCTTGATGAAGTGTAAGACGTACACTTACTTGTAGGCATACAGATAAATATTTAGAATATTTTCAGGAATTAGGCCAGCTTAGTGACCTGGCTGTTGGTGGTTCACCTCTAAGGTCCATGGCTTCACACTAGCCCTGTGTACTTGACTAGGTTTACAGTACTGGACAGAGTTTCCTTCTTGCTGAGCAAGCTTTAGGTCCAACTAAAGAGCCTTTTGTTGCCACCAAGGTATATATACCTCTATTTCACCCCTAGGAATACTGTACCATGCTGAGTGGTGGTGTTGTTCATAGTCATCAACATGTTGCATGTGTTGTTGCTTGTTTCCCTCCTCTGCAAGCTTGCATAGAACAGTCTGATTCCATAGAAGTCCAACCTCAGGGAGGAGGCTTTTGAGCCAGATTCAGCTCAGGTCCTCTAAGTCCTGTGTCTGAAGTTCATGCTGACCTCACCAATAGCCTACAGTGTTTGGGGAGTCTCTTGGACAGTCTTTACCAGTAACTCAGAGGGGGATCCTCGTGCCTGCTGTTGGTGTTTTTGATACATAGTCTATCTATGGCTTTTGTGGAGAGCATTGTCGGGCCACAAGAGAAAATGGTATTTAAATGGTATGTGTATATATGTATCTGAAGAAGAGAGATGGTCCCTTCATCGTTTTAGGCAGGCGCATTTTGCAGAAGTGGCGTCTTGTGTGTCACTAACAGTCAGATTGGAGGCAAGGGTAAAAACACCATCCTTAGTATCATGTCAGTCTTTTTGATATAAGAGGTTCATTTTCCTGGGGTCCATCTTCCTGACGAGGAGTGGGCGCTTGGGAGCGTGTAGCGGAGAGTCGTCAGCAATAGCTTGGGTAGAATCAGAGTGAATGCCCTTGGAGTATCTTTTCCAATCCTGAGATACTGTTCTTAGATCATTTTATGCTTAATTAATTTCCTTAATGCCACAGAAAGTCAGAGCTGAAATGGATCTTAGGGACGTGCCTTGTCTCTCACTCCCCACGGGCAGGAGGAGATAATGGCATCTGACAACACTCTGTAAATCAGTGGCTTAATGGACATCTAAATGGGTTTATATAAAACATTGGGGGTTTTCCCCTAACGTTCTTTTTGACAGGGTTTGGCTATATATTTCAGGCTGGCCTTGAACTCATGATACTTCTGCCTCAGCCTTCTGAGCATTGACATTGTAGAAGTGAACCCACCATGGCTAGCTCAATCATTTCTCCAGCCAGCTCAATTGATTCTTAAATGTCCAGTTCAGTGAATCCGCATTTCCCCAGTATAACAAATTAGAGAAAGGTAACACATTTGTGGCTGTGGCAGAAGCTAGACTCCAGCAGAAATCTATGGCAGTCATTTTAAACAGAGAGACATAGACATCCCCCCTGCCACCCTCCCCACAAATACGTGCCACCAGGGAACATGAGACATCTTGGTGTGGTAATGAGGGCAGAGTGTACAAAGTTTGCATCAATCTGGCAGATTCTTCTATGTCCCTAATAAGAATCTTAGGCCATAATTTTTTTTTTCTGTGTATCGTTTTCTTCCAGTTCTTGAACTGTCCTCCTCCATGTCTCATTACTTCTTCATAGAATCTTCCAGGTCTTCAGTAGCCATCGACTCTGTTGCAACAGCTCATTCCCGGTTTCTCTTGTGCCAGGAAGCTCACCTGAGACCATTCCAGCTTACCACTTACTACACGGTACACCAGAAACCATTACCTCTCAGGGACCTACCTGACATGATCCTGTGGCCCATCCTGCAGTACTGACAAATTTTAATTTAGTGTAGGAAAGCAAGATGGCTCAGCAGGTCAAGATGCTCACTGCCAGGTCTGACTACATGACTTCAATCCCTGGGACACACACATGGTAGACAGAGAGAACCAACTTCTGTAAGATGTTATTGGACACACACACACACACACACACACACACACAGAGAGACAGACAGACAGACAGAGACAGAGAGACAGAAAGAGAGACAGAAAGAGAAAGAGAATCAGGTAAGAAATCAGGTAATTTTCTTTCAATCACAGGAGCCCTTCAAATGCTTGCCATCCATCAGTCTTGGAATTAAATCTCTATGTCCTAACAAGCTGTTAAGGCCTGTCATGATCTTGCCCCCACACACCCTTCCAATCTAGTCTATGCCACTAGATTCTATCCATGGAGGTTATCTATTTGATAACCTCCTTGATCTGCTGTCCTTTGGTGTCTACTCATCTCAATCTCCTTCTCACATAAGACTCAGATCAGGCTGGGCGTTGTGGCACACGCCTTTAATCCCAGCACTTGGGAGGCAGAGGCAGGCGAATTTCGAGGCCAGCCTGGTCTACAGAGTGAGTTCTAGGACAGCTAGGACTACACAGAGAAGCCCTGTCTTGGAAAAAACAACAACAACAAAACAAAAACAAACAAACAAACAAACAAACAGCCCAAGACTCAAATCAGTTCCTTTCCCCAGAGGCTTTCCCCAAACCGCTGCCCCAAGGAATCTGTTCTCTACTTTCTTTCCATCTTAGGGTCAGCATCCCCTATAGTTAACTGCTAATCTGCTCTTGTATCACGGAGAGCGTTATCTATGATGGGCTGTCTTTCAATGTTGGTAGCATAACTGAAAATGAAGAGATGACTGTTGTTGCTAACAGCTTCCTGCTACAGTGTCCTAAGATTGATTGGTGTTTAGGAGGAAAGGTTGGTGAGGGGACATGATTGTCAGCTCAAGTTAAACATGAGATTACACACTGACCTGTGTTTTAGTGTAAGAGCTAGCAGGGTTTCTGTCTACACAGATGTGGGATGTGAGTCAAGTAAAATTAAAAACCTGGATTGACCATGGCTGGAATGGGAACGCTTGGCGAGAAGGTTCAGGGTGGTGGGAATACGGGAGAGAAGGAAGGGTTTGAAAACAGAAGGTACTTAGGTCCTTAATTCACTGTGCCTCTTTTTCTTTAAGTTAATAATCCCATATATCATACAGAGATAAATAGCTAACCTATACAGCTCAAATAATGGAATACAGAATAATGGAAGGTCTTGATTAGGAAAAATGAATTAAGCATGCTTATTAAGCCATAAGGTTTTGCTCACATCTTTGCAGAAGAATGGTACCTTATTTCTTTGCTGCTTAGGACTTTTATACTGTGCAAAATGGTATAAAGGGATACTGACTTACACAGTTGGACATTCAGGATATCTATGGGCATTTCCCTCAGAGATCTGCAAACAATGAGCATCAAAACCTGACACTCCATTTGTCATAGTTAGGGTTTCTGTTGCTGTGATACAGCACCATTACCAAAAGCAGTGTGGGGTTCATTTCCATCATTGATGGAAGCTAGAACAGGAGTTCAGGGCAGGAACTGGGGGCAGGAACTGAGCAGAAGCCATGGTGCCACTTACTGACTTATTCCTCATGCCCTGCACTTCCTGCTTTCTCATAGTACCAGGACCACAAGGCTCAGCAGGGCACTGACCCCAGTTATCTGGGCCCTCAATTGTCAACCAAGGAAAAGAGCACAGGCTCACCCATAGGCCGATATATTTTCTTAATTAAGCTTCCCTGTTCCAAAATGACTCTAGCTTGTGTCAAAGTGACCATCATACCAGCCGGCACATGGTTACATCACTAATTTGAAATATTTGTTATCTTCAACAGCAAATATAGTGTGTCTAGTGTGAGTAGGGTAGAACATTAGATTCTGGTATTAGCAGATTAGCACTGGTATCTCCAAGATAGAATTTACAATTTCATTATAGGGATTAATGTAAACCTTTCACCAGTATTTAGTATATATAAGTTTAATATACTAAAGTTTGTAAGTTTAATATGGCTGTCATTGTGGATGAAAGCCTGTGAACTTCCATATTGACACCAAGGGCAGAAGGAATGCATGGTGGTGATCTCAGGAATGCCAGGGCTCTCTTAGGACAGGAGCCAGGAGCAAAGGGACCCTTCATCTAGCACACACCCCTGTACAGGCAAATTTGAAATCTTTCCATGAGTTTACTTGATTTCGTTGTTAGAGAAAAACAGAATTCACACATAAAATTTCAGTCCAGTGGGATTATTAGTTGAAGCATTTTAACAAATGAACTGCAGTCTTATTTGAACAAGTTTTATTTGTAATCTTAGTACCTAAGCGCCATGTATATAGGATTCGGGGTAGGATATATTTTCACCATGTGACCTACAAACAGACAGCTTCCTTAATAACCTAAAGTTCCTTGTGTTTACATAAAACTATCTCTTTGAAGTCAGCAGCTTATAAGTTAAGTCTTCTCTTCCAGAGCCAGTTTGAGAAAAGGCCAGGGACACCTGTGTTGGTCTTGGTCACAGTAATCAGAAGGGCCTAGTGGTCCTGAGAGTTCCTTTACCTGGTTCCCAACGTCAGGCTTTATAGGAGCACTTAATGTTCCCTGATGTCTGTCGCGCGCACACACACACAGGTATTCAAGAAACAGACACACAGTAACTGCAGTTCACAGGCACTGAGCATGCGGTAAACAGCAACCTCTGCCTTATATGCCCTTTGCATATATAATATTCATTAGTCATAGAAATTCTTCAACAGACAGAATCTACGTCACTCAAGGGGACTGAAGATCGGGAGGTGTTCAGACGTTGTCTACAGTCGAACAAATTTTGAGTCAGAGTTGATTTTCACACCTGTGGCCAGAGCCTGTTCTCCACTGCTTCCTGCCCTTCCTCAGAACATAGCACAGAGGAGTGTGATGAGGCATACCCAAGTAACCAGAGCATAGGGTTCCTGAAGAAAATATGTTGTTCTATGGGCCAGGGACCTGGCTCAGTGGGTAAAGTGATTGCAGTTCAAATTTAAGGGTCTGAGTTCAGATCCCCGGTATCCACACAGAGGCTGAGGCACAGTAGTGGAGACTGAGAGACAGCTATGCCCCTGGAGCTGGATGGCCACGGCCTAGTCTAATCAATGATCTTCAGGTGTGAGAGAGACCCTGACTCATAAAACAAGCTGGAAAGCTATTAAGAAAGACACCAGACATTAACCTCTGGGCTCCACACGGGTGCACACATCCTACATACAGTCAAAGAAGTTGTTATTGAGTAAGTTATACATGGAATATGTTTTGCCTCTGTGTGTGTGTGTGTGTGTGTGTGTGTGTGTGTGTGTGTGTATGTGTATATGTGTGTGGAAACCATGGCCCACAGCTGTAGTTAATTCTATATTCTACTAGAGTAATAAGGATATACTTGAGACCATTAGCAGTGAGTATAGTAAACACTAATTATGATTTTTGTTTTCTTTCCCTACAGTTTCGTGGTTTTCTCCAAATGAAAAGATCCTCATTGTTATTTTCCCAATTTTGGCTATACTCCTGTTCTGGGGAAAGTTTGGTATTTTAAGTAAGTATTTCAATGCATTTTTTTTTCAAGTATGCATTAGAGATATACTGTGTGTATTTCTAGGGCAATGGTTCTCAACCTATATAGCCCGTGACCCTTTTAGGGGCTGTATATCAAATATCCTACATATCAGATATTTACATTACGATTCTCAACCATCACTGTACTTATGAAATATCAATGAAAAAAATTTTTTTATGTTGGGTCACCACAACATGAGGAACTGTATTAAAGGTTGCAGACTTAGGGAGGTTGAGAACCACTGTTCTAGGGTACTATCAGTGCTCTATCTAACTAGCTCTGTCTATCTAACTAGCCTGTAGAAAAGGGGGCCCTGTGCTCTAGGGACCCAGGATGCTATGCCTCAGCTCCCCAGTTGGAGCTTGTCTGTCGACAGAGCCCTGCCTGTGCCTGTTGTACAGCTCTGCAGCCCCTGAGGTTAGGAGCCGTGCTCTGTGGTCTTGCTTTGACAGCCACATAACAGAATCTCTGAAGGCCAAATCTGATGCTGTGTCTGATTTGCCATCAGTAGTACAGCATTGTCACCACAGGGTAGCCAGTTCCATGCATTCCTGTTCAGGCGTATACCCAACAGGATCCACATACCAGCCCATGGCCATCCCTCCAGGACCATCCCCATCTCCTCAGTATTTCCATACAATGAAGTAAGAGGAATCGACTACATTGGTGAAGTTCTGAGGTGACATACTAAACCTTCAAGCTTTAAAAATGTAAGGTATATTTGCCCTGTAAGCCCCCTTAGTGTAGCCACTGAGGACCAGTAAACTCCTATTCAGGTAAGGAGAAAATGGTGCTAATTTGCTCCACGGCCTCTGGAGAGGTGAAGGCTAGTGAATTACTGCAGAGGGTGCCTGCTGGAGAGCCTGTGTGTCCTCCCTGAAACATAAAAACAGATGTGAGGTGACTGGCGGTTTATTTGAAGAGTTTTGCACAGTGCACAGGGTGGTGGAAATGCTTGGTGGTTTCAGAAATGTCCCCAGGTTATGTCTAAATGGAAAAAGAGGGGAACAAGGCCTGGCAGTGGCAACTGTCAAGACACCATAGCCCTTACCTCCAAAACTGCAGACACTGTTGGAAGTCATCTTAGGATTTCAGTAAGCCTCTTATTTTAAGGAAAGGGCTGATATGGCCTCAGGCCCTGCGCCATCATCACTGAGTTAGGAAAGCTTTCAGCCACATTGGCAGACCCAGGTTTTCAGGGTTCTCTTGAGATTCAGGCAGGAAACAGCCTTTAAAGGATATGTCATACAATGATTTCACAGCAGTGCTGTTGAATTTAGGTTGACAGAAGTTTTCTGCTTATGGCATTATCATTAGCAACACCATCCTCAGTGGAATGGGTAAGAAATGAATCTCTTTATGATCATCCACATTTATAAAGAATAAGACTAATGATTATTTTCTGACTATGGAATACATTATGTAAGAAGTTATAAAATCATCTGTTGGCCTGTCTTTGTTTCTTTGTTTGGTGTTTTTCTTCTGTAAAAGGAAACAATAAATTGGCTCATACAGCTTATGCATTTGTACATCCCCGTGTCCCAGTGTCTTCAGCATGTTGCCATGGCTGCTTGTACTCTCCTGCCACGGCTGTGTAATGTTTTATTGAACTTTTATCTTAATGGGTATTAAGGAAGTTTCCAAATTTTGATACCGTGAAACTCTGATAAAAGTGTATGAGATTTTGGACAGCAGGGATATTTTAAGCCTGCAGATAAACTCTGCCAACACATATTCCAGATCCACCCTGTCAATTCCAGCTACCTCCGACGAGTCCCGCTGTCCGTCATTCATCTCAAGGGCCTGACACTGTTATACTTCTAAAACAAACCTTCTGCTAATTTGATACATGGGTAAAAAAAATTCTTAAGTGTTGTATTATAGTTATATTGAATATTCATTTTAGTATCTCATTATACCAGTTGCATTTTAAAGAGTACGTATATGAACCTAAAGAAATATTTATGGGAAATGTTTGATATTGGTTCATCTTAAACAAGGGAGGAGCCTGTGGGAGAGAGATAGGGAGACACTCTCTCTGAGAGAGAGAGAGAGAGAGAGAGAGAGAGAGAGAGAGAGAGAGGTATGTGGAAGACAAACCTCTGGGCTTGACTCACCCGGTCTGGCCTCACATTAAAAGTTAAATAGATATAATAGCAGCTGAACATTTCAGGAGCTGTCACTCATGGTGCCAAGTTCTCTCCACTGAAACCATTTATTTCCCTCGGGGCCTCTGCCAGTGCTATGGCTATTGTTCCAATTTTGTAGATAAGACAGGAAGTTTGTCCACAGTCACCCAACTGTTTCCTGGTAATCCTTGATTTGGACAGTGCTGTTTACCACTAGATTGTCTGCTTGTCTTAAATGTCTGCAGGAAGGATGGATGGGTATCTAGTACACCACTTTGAGCCTATGAAACTGTTAATAATAGAGCAGAATGTTGGTCTCGTGTGATGATTTATTCTACCCGTACCAACAGGGAGTGCTGGGCACTGAGCCGAAGGTTTGAGGTGTGGAAGTGTGTACCCATGCCTGTTGACCTGGAGGCCACCGCAAGTCAGTCAGTTATGTTAACACAGAACCGAGACTTTTCCTTTCTGGATTTCTAGAGTTCTTTTTCACCGTTCATTCTGGTCTGTGGTGGACCACAGGACATTTCTCTCAGTGGTCTCTCTGGCTCTGCATGTGAACCTTTGACGATGTAGCAAGAAGAAGCCTACACCTTCGAGGACAGTTTGTTTACAGAAAGCTGTGTCTTGAAGCATGCATGGCTCAGGGCACTTGTAGCCTTTCCTCGGTGATGGAGTCTGACCTGAGAGCTCTAAGCTGAAATAAAACCTTTGCTCCATGAGCTGCTTTTGGTCATGGTGTTTATCACAGCACTAGCAACCATAAGATAGACCAATTATCTTGGATCAACTCAAGAGTTACTCATGCTCCTGGCTTCTGGCTGGATTTTCTGGGTTCTTCATCTATACTGTGATAATATAAGTTCTTTCCTACATTTTGATGGCTGATAGGTGCTTTCAGGTACTGCATTGTATTGTAACTCTTTCAGGCTTAAGGCCCAGCTATACATAAAACACTGGCTATCTGTTCTTTGTTTACTTTTCCTTTAACCCTTTTCCTATATTGATAGATGATCTTTAGTTATGCACTCAGCAGCATGGCCATGAACCTGACTGTGGAAGCCAGGCTCTGCAAACAGTCTTGATAATGGATAGGAAAATTACCATCGTACAGTGGCCTTCAAAACATGTCGTCAAAAAAAAAAGAAAAAGCTGCGTTGGTGGTATGGTCCTGTGATCCTAGCGTTACAGAACAAAGGCCAGAGCGACATAGCAAGAGCCTGTACAAAAATTAAAAATACAGCAAAACAAACAAACCCAAACCTTTGAAAATATTAAAACTTCCCTACTATAGCTGCATTAGAAAACGAAAATAATACTAATGTTGAAAGTAATGCGTGGCAGATCAGAGTGCTAAAAAGTCAATATTTAAAATGTCATGTTAAGCCGGGCGGTGGTGGCGCACGACTTTAATCTCAGCACTTGGGAGGCAGAGGCAGGTGGATTTCTGAGTTCAAGGCCAGCCTGGTCTACAAAGTGAGTTCCAGGACTGCCAGGGCTACACAGAGAAACCTTGTCTCAAAAAACCAATAAACAAACAAACAAACAGACAGACAAAGAAACAAATAAACTAAAATGTCATGTTAAGTACAGCTTGATGCTTTTCGTCTTGCTCTGTGACTTTGGAAACAAAGCAGATATCCCCTAGTAAACCGTCAGGCTTCCTTCTTAGTTCCTATCAGCCTGCAGCTGGCAGCTTTGCACTCTTCGTTTCGGGTTTCAGAATTCTGTGGTGTGTTTCTTTATTTTATTTTATTTTATTTTATTTTGGTTGTTGGAGTTTGTGTTTGTTTGTTTGTTTGTTTTTGTTTTATCATTTGTTTTTCAGAGTCACATCCTCAGGGACATTCTCACTGTCACATGGTCCTTAACTTCATTTGTGTTAGTGAGTTCAGCATCCACAAGCTGCCCAGGCTGCGTCTGCAGTGGCGCTCTGTGGTGGCAGTGTCAGCATCCCCACAGTAGCTCTCCTGTAACTCTGTTTATGGTCTATTGGAACGTTACACACAGTGCTCACACTTGTCATTTCCTGGCTCGTTCACCCCTCTTGCCCGGTTTCCTTTTTTGTTGATACATTGAGTGCCTGTGGGCCGATCACTGGGAGACGAGAGGAGATATCATAACCAGGCATTTGGCTGTCTGCCCAAACTGAGCATAACCATGCAGTGGCTGGTCTTCAGTAAGTTGTGACATGATGACATTTCTTCTATTTATATCATATTGTGAGTTGTGTATTAAAGACGTCTCATGGAGCATACTTCATGATGACTCTCTGGTTGCACTTTGGTATTGAAACTTTAAACTGTATTTGGAGGACTGGAGTTACACAAGTTCACCATGGGACCCATGCATGCCAGAAGTGTGTCACATGAGAGCTACTGGGATTTACTTCTGTGTATTCTAGACACCATTAATTTACTTTTCCTTCTTGTCCCCACTCAAAATTGCCCCACGAGGAATTTGGTTATCTCTTGGTGCTAGTTGGGAAAATGTTGCTAAGATCATTGTTGGGAAATTTGAGGAAATCGACTCTCCATCGTAAGGGCCTTGAGGTCTCACGTAAGTCCTCAAAGCCTAGATTAACGAGAGTAACAAGGCTTTTGAAAGCACTTGTAAACCAAGTGATGTTTTTAGGGGTTTTTCTTACTGAATAGGAAAAATAATTCTGGAGAAATGAGGACAAACACTAGATTGGAGATTTCTATCCAAACCAGAGGACAAAAATATTCTGACAAATATTATTACAGAAAGTCAGTCTGTGGCCTGGTTGGTGACACCTAATCGTAATGTGAATTTATGCTAAGTTTAATGTGAGTTTTATTCAACAGTGTTAAGCTTGGTGCTTCCTTGGTGTGGTCATACGATCACTAAGCCATGTCGTTACTCACTGACTTCATTGTAGGAAGAATTGGGCCAGACTATAGCCCAGCATTCTACTCTTACACAAATGGAGTCACCAGTTCCTTTACACTTTCAAAGTCTGGACAGCACTACTCGTGAATATCCTCTGAAATTCTGAAAACTTCCCATTAGATCAGAATAATTTGTCACTGGGAGATGTCTGCTGGACATTCCCTTCTGCTGTGCTCCTGTATTTGCCATTAAAAAAAAAAGCGCTGTTTTTTTTTTTTTTCTAGGCCTGTGGACAAGGAATATGATCTTTTGTAGTGTTCAACCTGATAAACTTATTTCATCAGAGAAGTTGGCTAGGATGTGGAATTTATTACAGTTATCTTACTCACTTCCAGCAAATAAACACTTTATGCATGGCAGTCCATTTTTCCTCAGCACCAGTTTCACAAGGCCTTCATCTTTGTGTGTGTGTTTAAATAATGAAATTGTACTTTGATTTTAAAAGTTATCATATGTACTTTATCAAATTATATTGAAAATAATATTGGTTTCTTCCCAGCGGATGCCTAAGGATTCTAAATTACCTTGCCAGAGTTATCTGAAAGGAACAGTATAATAATTAAATCGATGGATTCTCTCCCTTTATGATTTACTCTTAATCTGATATAAATTTTATCTCGATAGTATACCTTCTGTCTCTTCTCAATAGTCATGTGGCTAGGGACTATTTGAATGTCATGTCTTTTGAGCAAGTGTTAGATTTTTCTAGGTAGTCTCCAGTCCGTGTGGGCCTTTGTGACTGTTCTGTATCTCACTTTTAGAGGATCATAAAAATTTAACATGAGAGATTTGATTTAACCCCAAATTGGCTTGGTTATTTTACTAGGTTTCTTCAGCCACAACTCATGTGCCATCTTAATGTGTGCTCTGTGTCAGTGGCAGGGACCCAAAAAATCAGGTTGGTTCATAACATTATCTCCTCATTCAGCTTGCTAGAAGAGTGCACAGCTTCTATGTTCACTGGGATTTCAAAGGTTTAGTACGCAAGCAACTAAGACTAGGCTAGACCTATGCCTTCTGTAGACTGGTAGTCCTTAATTCTTGTTGAATAAAGCAGTCTGCTACGTGTTCCTTGATTCGAACTAATAAAAGGATACGTCACAGCATACACAGTAAAAATTTGTAAATGATCCCACCTACCTTATATGACATACGATATGAAATTATACAGCATATATTTGAAATAGAAGAATATCTAATGTTGTGGTTAATATTGTCACATTGTGCCAGACAAGGTGTTATACTCCTAGGATCCCAGCACTTGAGAGTCAGAGACTGGCAGATCTCTGTGAGTTCGAGGTCAGAAAGTTCTACATAGTGAGTTCTCAGACAGCCAGGGCACCTAGAGAAACCCTGTCCTTTTTTTTGTTTGTTTGTTTGGTTTTTGTTTGTTTGTTTTTGTTTTTGTTTTTTTTTCAAGACAGGGTTTCTCTGTATAGCCCTGGCTGTCTTGGAACTCACTTTGTAAACCAGGCTGGCCTCCAACTCAGAAATCTGCCTCCTAAGGGCTGGGATTAAAGGCATGCACCACCACCGCCTGGCTGAGAAACCCTGTCTTGAAGAAAGGGAAGAAAGAGAAAATGAAGAATACACTAAAATTATTTTTATCTTAAATGTTTGGTAAATTACTTTAATTCATTTTGTCTCTTTGTGTTTAACACCTTGATAAAAATGCATCAATAGAGATAGATCTACTGGTTAAGGAACAAGAAGAGACCACCAGCAGAAACCCTTGATGCTTGGATTCTGTGGAATCTCGCTGTAGCTGAGAACACTGGTACCTAGGCTAAGTAGATGTCCTGGGCTAAGTAGCTAACCTGGGCTAAGTAGATAACCTTCCTTCCCTGCTGTAAGGACCCCGCTGAATGTGGTCGTTATGAGCAAAGAACATGTGCCAGAAGAGACTCTCTCTGAGTGTTTGCTCAGGAGACACAGGTGTTCTTCCATTGCCTGGGATTACTTAAGGCCAAGTAATATATTTGCTACACTAGCTAATTTAAGAAAATACCTAATTTAAGGAAATTAGGTAACCTGGAAAATAGTAGTTGAACCAGGAACCAAGAGCTAACACAACGCTTAACACATAGATTACTGGAAAGATTTTCTGATGTAATAGCTTGTAGTATTTATTTATTTATTTATTTATTTATTTATTTATTTATTTACTTGCTATAGGCATTATTTACTCTACCTGAAGGGGATAAAGTTTGTGTGTTGTTCAGACTTTTATTTTTACTAAGAATGATACCAGCCAGTGTGTCTGCATAAAATTAGACTGCATTCTAAATTCTTGTTACTTTATTTTACTTGCTCATATCTCTTGTATTAATCCTGGAAGAGTCGCTAATGAATGCTTGTTTGATTGGGGTACGTTTGAAACAGCTTTTATGTTGCAACTCTTGCAGAGTCTTCTTGCTATATTTAGATGGCAGTGTATATGGAATTAGATGGAAAATGAAACATACGTCTAGAGAAACACATGTTTCTGCCTTTCTGAAATAGGTCTTTGTCTTTTGTGACCCAAACACTCAGTTTCTTTCTAGCTGGTAGCTGAACTTTGAAAGTAGGGAAAGTAAGGAAGCTGTGAAAACTTCTGAAGATCCAGGGGTGGGACTGAACAGTCGTCTTGTGAGCTTCGGGGCTGAATAGAGGTCACCAATCAAATCAAAGCCTAGGGGTCTTGCCACATGTTGTTCTGTGGTTCCTAAGAGTGTCAGTTACTCAGCTTTGTGGACCACTGTTTCCTCTGAAAGTGACTAGAACTGAGATTGGAATCAAAAGAATGAGTAGGAGGAGCCTCTCCTAGTTAGCTTTAACTGTCAGCTTGACACAGCCTAAAGTCACCTGAGAAGGGACAGTTGAAGGATTTCCTAGATCAGGGTGGCCTGTGGTGAGTTGTCTTCATTGATAATTCATGTAGGAGGGCTGAGCCCACTGTGGGCAGCACTATTCCCTATGCAGATGTGGTCCTCAGCTTCGTAAGTCATTTAGCTAAGTGTGAGGAGCCAGCAAGCGGTGTTCTTCCCTGGTTTCTGCTTCAAGTGCCTGGCTGAGTTCCTTCCCTAATGCTCCTCAATGGTAGACTATAATCAGTAAGCTGAAATAAGCCCTTTCCACTCCTAAATTGTTCTTAGTAAGAGTGTTTATCACAGCAGCAGGAAAGGAACTTGAACAGTAGAGTAATAAAAGTCTTCAGGTGTCTCCATGATAGATTTTTATTATGGTCATTAAGTACTTTCCCGATTTTGTTGTATTTAATCTGTTCATCATTTCAGTAAAAGAAAATTAAAACCAAATACAACGTTTAAAACAATTCCCTCCTGTATTAGTTACTTTTTGTTGCTGTGATAAAATATCATGACCAAAAACAATTTAAAGAAGAAAGAGATATTTATCTTGGCTTATGGTTCTAAAGGGAAAGTTCATAAGGCAGAAATATATGGCAGCCACGAGGCAGCATTCACATCTTCAGCTCTAAACAAAGCAGAGGGAGGGAAGGAGAGAGACGGGGAGGGAGAGAGAGAGAGAAAGAGAGAAAGAGAGAAGAGAGAGGGAACTGGAAAGGGGGGATATATAAAATCTTAGAGCCTGCTTTTAGTGACCTGTTTCCTCCAGCAAGGTTCTGTGACCTAGAAGATGCATTACCTCCCACAAACAGCACCACCTAGTGCTCACATGCCTGAGCCTGTGAGGGGTACTTCTGATTCACACCATCACACCCCCTCGGCTGCAGGCAAGCAGATAGAGGTTTACAAGTGGCACTAGATGCATGTCAGTCTCTTCTCCTGCAGCTCTCTGTTCCTCAGTCTTATTTCTGGTGGCCTTTAATGGTTTCCCTCCCTCCCTCCCTCCCTCCCTCCCTTCTTTTTATGAAAAAAAAAATCATCATTAACAAAACCAAAGGACAACAAAGAACAAAAGAAATTGTTGTGTGAGAACTACCATTAGAAATATTTTGTGTCAGCGAGGGAGGTGGCACCTGACACTGAGCCTGCAGGAGGATCAGTGATGCCCACCATGGATCCTCTTGAACCTTGGCAGTGTTTTTTATTTCAGTATCTTGGTTGAAAGTTTTAGGGAATTTTCTCCCCTGGGATTTTACAAGGATATGATATGATTTATTTATTACTTTTTCTATTCTCATTTTCAAATTGCATTACCTACATGTCTTACTATGTTTTTTAAAGGGACATTTGTTTTCTCAGTGTTTCTCTCTGTGTAGCTATCTCTCACCAGCATTGTGTGTGGCTCTGCTGTGTTATGAATTTGGGGTAATTTTGCTCCTTGGGGGAAATTGAAAGTGTCTGGGACCACGCTGATTGCTAGATAGGGAAGGGGGGACTCTTCAGACATCTAATATGTAGGTTCCAGGTATTCTGCCATATTCTATGCACAGATCCACTGGTTGGGGGNTCTGTGTAGCTATCTCTCACCAGCATTGTGTGTGGCTCTGCTGTGTTATGAATTTGGGGTAATTTTGCTCCTTGGGGGAAATTGAAAGTGTCTGGGACCACGCTGATTGCTAGATAGGGAAGGGGGGACTCTTCAGACATCTAATATGTAGGTTCCAGGTATTCTGCCATATTCTATGCACAGATCCACTGGTTGGGGGAGGGGATGTGAAAAGGCTCAATAGTGCTTCAATTAGGAAGGCCTTTTGTATGCAGGTTGATTGTATAAAGTGCAGGCAATAAAATATCGCCTACCCCTTCAGCATCCACCTTCCCATGGCCACAGCTTATAAAAATGCATGGGGGTAGGGGGTAAGGGGCTAAGGAGTGGTGCTTCAGCGGCTTCTCACATACAGAGTTCCCAGTGTCACTCTCTCTCTCTCTCTCTCTCTCTCTCTCTCTCACACATTGTATGTTACAGAAAGGGCATCGCTTGCGACTGAGTTACATAATTCTTTGTTTTTCTTTTAAGCACTCAAATATAAATCCAGCCATACGAATAAGAGAATCATTCTGCTGCTTGTCGCCGGGCTGGTGCTCACAGTCATCGTGGTTGTTGGAGCCATCCTTCTCATCCCAGGTAAGATGCATGGGTACCAGGATCAGCATTGGATTCTAGGGCTGCTGTGACAGCTTGTGGCAAGTGATGCAGCCTGAACTCTCTCTCAAGGGCTGTTTCCCCCTCTGGGGAGTCTGGGGAAGACTCCTTGTCCTTGTTCTTCTAGCTTCTGGTGTTGGCCAACAGTGCTTAGAATTCCTTCGCTAGTAGAGTTGCTCCCATCACCACCTCCTCCTGACCTCTGTGACCTCTGTATCTGTATGAGATCCTTCTCCCTGATCCCCTCTATGAGAACACTAACCAGGAATTCAGGTACTCACTGAATTCAGGCCAGATCTTCTTTTTCCATCCTTAACTTAGTAGCCTATCTTTTCCCATTCAGTATTTACTCTGACACATGAAGTCGTATTCATGGTTCATAGGGACAGTAAGGTGGGAATATAATCAGAACCTCCATTCAATCCACTATGGAGGCAAAGCTCCCTGGCGAAGATGTGGAAATGGGCACGAACCCGGAGCTATCCATGTCTGTCTGAAGTGCTCATTGCGGCTGAGAGGGGAAAGATCGAGTGGGAAAGAGAGGCAGGGAGATGGGAAGGAAAGCAATGACTGGGCCTCAGCATGGCAGACCATAGCGTGCCACTGCCGTCTCTTGGGGACGCTGCAGCACAGGAGGATCTTTGGGACAGATTTGGCAGCTGTGTTTGCATCCAAGCCTGGGGAGGTGTAGACATCAGTAAATAGTAGGTGATTTGGCATGGGGGAAGGGGCAGACTGAATACTGAGAATATGGTGCAAGACAAGACCAAGTTTATCATCTGGAATCGTGTAAGGCAGTTAAAGAGTTAAAGCCAAATCAAAGATTCAAGATGTTGAGACATGGATCCTTTATTTTGGATCCTAAACGGTAAAATAAGAGTTACTTACTTTGTGTTTGTGGACTTAAGGAAAACATTTTAAGTCTTTCAGGGTTTATAAGGTAGCACTGAGATTAAAGCACTTGGTGGAATAAGTATCTAACTTCACAAAGAGGTGCATAAGAAAATACCTTAAACAATATGTATTGACAAACAGGAGAAAAGCCCGTGAAGAATGCTTCTGGACTTGGCCTCATTGTAATCTCTACAGGAATATTAATATTACTTCAGTACAATGTGTTTATGACAGGTGAGTCTTTGTTCTTACAATCTGATTTTTGCCTTTTCCCTTAAAAGAAAAATACTTGGTGAAAATATTCTGGTATGGTTTTAACAGTTCAGTAGAAGCTCCTTTATTCCAGTGTCCATTGTGTTCTTAGTGACATTTCCCATACAGATTAATTTTGAGGTTGCTAGGACTTCTCAAAAATTATTTTGTAGAAAGCAGTTTTCTTGCATATTTGATGGCATTAGTGTAATTTTAAAGTGTAGTATATTTTAATGGCTATTGCATGTTCTAATTTTGGGGCTTTTGTAGCTGTAAGTCAGTATTAGAAGCACTCTTTCCTCTTTTAGTAAACCTTTGCGGTAGAAAGACTGGCTCTGTGAAGTGGGGTTATAAGTCAAGAATTTCAGAAGCATTGGTAACACTGAATTGTATAGCTATTCTAACTGTAATCAATTTCATTTTCTGTGCATTTTAAAATAAGTCAAGGTCATATTTTTGTTACTGTTAAAGAGTCTGATTTAGTACTGAATCTCTAGGCTGTATTTAAAGGTTCATTAGAAAGGCACAGCTCTTGTCTACCCACCGAGGGTAGAGGTTATGTTTGGGTGCTAGGTTCTTTTCTCCCTCAAAACGGTTGTGTGCATGCACAGAAGCCATGCGTAACAAGCCATTCATACCGCACAACTTAGAAACGTAATGACAACCGCTGCTTCCGGATTTTAGTAAAGACTTCCAGTCCCTCACAAATGCCTGACAGTAAAAGCTTGCAGTATGTGTGAGTCTGGAGCTGACATTCCTATGTGAAGGTTAGCTGAGAAACATGTCCTGTGGCGAGGGACTGCAGTCCATCTCTGACTGTGGCAAATGTCCACAGGACTGATTGCTACATCAGAGTTCTCAACACGTCTCTGTTATGTCCTTTCCCTCCCTCCCCCCCACCCCCCAGCTTTTGGAATGACCTCTTTCACCATTGCCATATTGATCACTCAAGTGCTGGGCTACGTCCTTGCTGTGGTCGGGCTGTGTCTCTGCATCATGGGTGAGTCACACTCCTCTGTGTTTCTGAGCTGAGTTTCAATTAGGTTACTGGTCTTACTTTCCTTCCTTCCTCCTCCTCCTCCTNAAAAACATAGTGGAAAGTACAGAGAGTTACCATATATACTACCCCTTTTCTAGTCCCCATAGACACAGCTTCCCTAAGCATTTGCACTGGTGCAGTGGATGAACTAACACGGAGACAGTCATTCCCACCCCACATTAATAGCTCATATCACACTTGGTAACTGGTGTTGTACAGTACTTTCTGTGGCTATGACAGATGTGCAGTGTGTGCCCATTGTGATGTCACATGGGATAATCCCCCTCGTGTACCTTCTGTTCATCTGTCTCGCCCCCTGACCCCTGACCCCTGGTCTTCACTGACCTTTTTAACTTTCCACATAGTCTTGAGTTTTTCAAAATGCCTTAGAGCTTGCATGTGTCCTATGAGGGAAAGCAGAGATCTTGTCTGCCCACAGTACGGAGGCTATGTTTGTGCCTTTTCATGTGGGCTTCCTTCATTTTTAAATATTAACCTCAAGTTCCATCTATGTCTTTTTATAGCTTAATAGCTCATTAGTGCTGGAGAATATTGTTGCCGTGATGTGTTTAGGATTTTGCATTCACCTACTGAGGGGCCATGCTGGTCACTTTCCTCTTTTTATGACAGATGAATAAGGCTACTGTAAACATCAATGAGCATGTGTTTTGTGGATATAAATTTTCAGCTCTAGTTGGCTAAATACCAAGGGCTGTAATTTTTGCATTGTTTGGTAAGGTACAGTTAATTTTTGTAGTAAACTGGCCAACTGTTTGGTAACACCATCAGGGAGGGATGTTTTGCTTTGCCGCCTGTTTTTCAGCATTTGGAATTTTCAGCCTTTCTTTTTCAACACTCCCCTCCACACATACAGACACACACACACACACACACACACACACACACACACACACACACACACACCAGTATAAATAGTATTTTCCCCATCGCTACAAGAATGCTGCCTATATACGGCTTCTGAGATGACAGCTCTCATAGCCAACTATGGTGCCTGTATTTGTGGGAGAACTTGTCAGATAGCCAGGCTCTGCTTGAATGGTACCTTTGACTTTACCTTGACTTTATTTTTCACTAATCTTGGTACAGTAAGAATACACTGTTTAAAAATGCTTTTATCCCAAGTAATAATTAAGCTATTTTAGTGAACTAGTAATAAAGGTATTTGTATACTGTGTACATGTGGATAAAAGTTTTACTGCTCATTAGAATAAAACACAATATCCTTCAAGCTGGCATTTGCTGGGGTGTAGTTCAGTGGTAGTACTATTTGCGTAGTATGTAAATCTAGTGTTGGGACTCTACAACCAAACCTAAAGAAAAAATATACTTCATATTATTCATTACTGTTGATTCCATTAAATTAAGTTGACTTTATATGCATATATAACATATATCTAACAATATTTCATTTGTTTCTACAGCTTGTGAACCAGTGCACGGCCCCCTTTTGATTTCAGGTTTGGGTATCATAGCTCTAGCAGAATTACTTGGATTAGTTTATATGAAGTTTGTCGGTAAGTTAATCTTACTTTTTAAGCCTCTGCAAAGAATTTCAGATATTTAGAAAATAGATTTTGTGCATCCTTCCAGCTGGGGGTAGAAACCTATTGATGTCTTCAAAAAGGAGAAAATATAATTGGAGAGATGCCAATTAAAGAGGGTGTAGGCATGTGGATTTATGCAGTTTGAGTTACAACCTAAGAAAGAAAATGGCTCAGTGTATTAGGAGGAATAACATTTATTTTTATAAGCAAAAGAGGCTTATACCTTTGGAGGCTCCATATTAATTAGTATGGAAGGTCCATCCATGGCCCGGTTCCTCTTGCGAAGCTCTTTGACTCTCTGGACTCTGTATACACTGCTTACATACACAGACTCCCCTCTGTATACACTGCTTACATACACAGACTCCCCTCTGGAGAAAGGACCTGAAAATTAAAGCCTCTCACGTCTATATTTAATATGCAATGACTTCCAGTGCACTGCTTTAAAACGCTTCAGGTGAAAACCCAGTATATTAAAAGAGATCTTTAAATTCAAGATTTTACTGCCTTTAAAATCAGCTTGTAGTAAGTGTAGACTTGGATTCACCACTTGGTGCTTAATCTGTCAATCTCGAATATGGGTTTTCTGCATTCTTATTATGAACATGTTTAGACAGAGATAAGTGTCTTTAGTGGTGCCTGAACTAGAGTGTGCCTCGAGTAAGCTACACCTGACCTCGGCCATAGGATTGATGAGTCGACCTTAAAAGAAGTAGTTTGTTATTTTTATGAAATGATAGCACTCTCTTCACTGTGGAGCAAAAAACTCAAAAGTTATGTCATTGAAACAAATCAGTATGTCCAATGTACTCTCAGATGAACTTCTTCTAAAAATGAATACAAAACGTTGAATAGTATAGTTGGTCCATTTTCCCTAGTATTTACATAAGACTTTTAAAAAGTTTTCCACCTTTATTTCTGAACTTTATTTCTTAACCTCTGATAATGAAGTTTGATCTGATATATATATATATATATATATATATATATATATATATATATACATATATTCTTCTCTCTTTAATATTTTTATGTAAAGAACTTCAAAGTCTACCTGCCTTTAGTTTGTGTGTTCCTAAGTTTTAGTTGTTCCTTACTGAATATTCCCGACTTTACGCCACATCGAGCACAGCTAAGACATCTGTAGCCGGCTGCCGTGCCAGCGCTGACTCTGATGCCTTGAATTTGGATGCATATTCTATTTTCGTTAGTCTTCCAATCAGCCTGTGTCTGGTCTTGGGAGCTGACACCGCTGATTTGGTTGCTGCCATGAATGCTAAGAACAGTATGTGACCTGCAGTATTCACAGAGCTCTGACACAGTGGCTTAGGTGTCTCAGGCTGGTGGCCAGCTCTCCGCTCTTACTTTTTCCCTCCCTATCTGGAATGCATCCTTTTGCTCCCAGGCTTCCATGTCTGATCAAGAGTTCTGTGCAGTATCGCTACCATGAGCACTGCCGTTGTCCAGTGGCTGCCTTCTGCCTCTGATCTTGAACTTCCTCCATGGCTCATAGCTCTGTGAAGCTCATAAAGCTACAGTAATTATCCAGATCACTGTGTTAAATTAAAGCAAAATGAAATCAAAGTACCCAAGGTGTTTTCTTTGTGATGGTTTGCTAGGTAAATATACTATGTGTAATATAAGAGTTTAGGACAGTTCTATTGACACTTTGAACTTATCCTAAATTAACTTTTCGAATCAACTTGTCTGACACCAGAGTGGAGAGAGACACCTTCGGTCAGTTGAGAGGCAAGAAGGAAAGGTACAGAATGGTTGCTGCTCTCTCTGTAGCCGCTGTGGTAGACTAGGATAGTGAGTGCGCTTGGCTCATGTGTTCTGACTGCTTACATCAAAACATACGTAGCATTAAGGTTGCAAATTTGAACATTCTTACCAGAAAGTGAAAGTCTTGTTTCCAAAATAGTTCCTGCTCATTGCAGACCCCATTGTAGAAGTGGGTGACTTTCGATTTGAATGCAATAAAATCTCCAGATACTTTTTTTAAAAGTTCTCTTTCTAAAGTTAGTTAATATCCCTGTGATAATCATAACTTTTATATTTTTTATGATCTCTGAGTTTAAATTTGTAGCCTTAATTGCAATTTTAAGGGATTTGATTTTTAACATTTGCTTTCTATAGCAAAGTATAATTTTTAAATTGTATTGTACTTTTTTCTTATGAGAAGAATTTTAATTGTATGAAGTCAGAGAATTATAACTTAATTATGAGCACATGAGAAAGATTAACAAAAACTAAGTGAACTCACTCTAGCAGAGCTTGTTTCTGTATAGAGCAGCTATAGTCATTATTTGTACGGTACAGGGCTTGTTTGTTTTAAAAAGCCTTTACTGTTCGACAGTGTAGGGGCAGGTACAGCTGTTCTGATTCAAATCCACTTGCTGGGATTCAGAACTGCGTCTGCCACAACGTCTCAAGCATTCTGAAATGATACAGAAGCAAACATATATTGTGTGTATAATTATTCACATATCTTTCCTCATCTGTGTTTACAAGGTGTATATAAATCACTAGAAAAATTGTTCCCGAGGAACTGAAAGCCCGCAAGCTTATTTATGGAGTGTAGTCAGGTATTTTAGAGTGAGAGCAACATACCAAGAATCATTGCAAGACTGCAAGTAAGCGCGCGTGGAATGCTTAAAGCTTTCGAGTTTTGAGTTTAAAAAGAAAAGATGACTACCAGTGCCCAGGCTCATGACACAAGATAACAACAGACCAAGCATGCCCTTTATTTATCCCATGGCTTATATCACCATGAGGGCGAATTAACCCAGGTAAAGTGAACGCTCGCACGGTTAGTTCTATAGCATCCGAGGATCATGACCGACTACTGTCCCTCATAGCTATTGTTCTACAGTTCTGTTCAGAATGAGCTAGCCAAATTAGACTTGAAAGGGAGAACTTAGCAGCCAGCTAGCCCTAGTGGACAGGGGACTAGCAAGACAGAGTGCACCTTAAGAATTACTTACGATGAACACATTGATGAGTGTGAATATAACTCTGTAATGTTATCTCTGACCCTTGTTGTATGCAGTATTGCTGAGGAGATGAATAGATTTCCAGGAAAATAGTGGCAGGTCACTGTTGGGCACGGATAACCCCCAAATCTGATTTGGGGATCCAGAGAGTTCTACTGGGGTTACTTACAGGAGGAGGAATGTCTCAGAAAACACCAGCATTACCAAAAGCCCACTCTAGCATGGGTGACAAAGGCCTATGAAAACCAGATCCCTCCCTAGCCTCAGGAAGCACTGTAGGTTGTGGTGTCCTGTGCAAACAGCTCAGTTGCTCTGAGCTTCTTCCAGGTAGCTCTGATGATCTGTTTTTCTAGGCAGCTAGTCTGGTCTGAGCCTAGGCAGCACCGGTTGTCTGAGAGTGAAAAGCAGCTGTCTTTTCTGCTCTTAGAAGCTGGGAGAGGGAGGAGCCTAGTGAATCTGGTTTCAAGGGCTTCCAGAAGCAACCTTTTTCTTCTTGACTCCTTGAGCCTAGAGAGCTTCCCTGTAGGATACAGGAGGTTTTACTCTGAGGGGAAACTGCTAAACAAGAATGCTTTGTATTAACAATGGTCTTGATGGTCTTGATGGTCACAGTGCTCTATCTCAGTTTAGTTTACTGGGGAGCCTGTAGGGTGAGGTAGATCTCTGCCACTCTCTACCACTTTTGAACAGAGGTTGCCTTTTTGCATAGATTCGAGGAATAAACCCTCCCTGAGTGCTACCACAATGAAGGTCACTCATTAAAGCCACCCATGGCCCTCAGAGACACACAGAGCTCATGAGGTCCAGTGCATAAGTAGCTTCACAGGAAAGGACATCGTGTGGCTTAGATGTTGGTAGGACACAGCACCCCTGAACCATCTTACTGGTCTCAGTAACCAGCATTGGTTACTGCTCTGCTGTCCTTCACGGTCGCTGACATCCGGCCCTGCAGCCTTCATTGTTACCAACTATCTCATCCTCGCCGCTAGGTTCCTATTTTATTTTTCAAATTTTCGTTTATATTTCACTTTTAGTAGTCAAGCATATGCGTTATACGAAACGTAGGACTCAGCAGTTAAGATACAGTATGTTCGTCCTGGGATACACCCATCACTAGTGCTGAAGAACAGCTTGGGGAAGAATCGCTACTGAAATATTTATATATTTATCAGGGTCAAACACTATTGTCCTTGGTGGGTGGGGGGGAGTTTACTTCCTCATTTTTTTTCTAAATAGTGAGCTTTAATTCAATGGTCCTGCTTATATCAACAGACAAATTTCTTGAGGAAAATGGATACTCTGAAATCTTGCAGTTAGCAGTGATTTTTTTTAAAGGAAAAAGAAGTCTCAATTGATTTAATTCTCAAAGATGCCAGTAGGAAAGATTAATGGCTGCTTAGTCATCCTCAGATCAGAACATTTTAGCAGTATAATTTGAGCAGTACAGACCACCAAAAGCCAAGGAGTTAGCTTTAGGATGCATTCCCCTCTCTCTTTAAGTAACACTCTCTCATTTTATATGAATACTGTACTTAGAACATTTCTGCCCTTCCTCTCCTTCCTAATACTCCTCTGGTGCCCCTGCCTTAAATTCATGACCTCATACCCTTTAATTATTTTATCAATGGGTAAGGGAAATGTGTAAGCCCAACCTGCTGAGTTCATTTAGGGTTGCCCATACATATGTATCCGTGCCTGAGTCCTTGGGATTCAGTGATCTAGAGGAGGCTTATCCCCAGAGAAGACTGAGGCTCTTCATTGAGGGGCAGGATCCTGTGAGATTTCCTCCATCCACGTTGTCATGCCAACTGGTGCAGTCATTATGCAGGTCTTGTTTAGGCAACGGTTTTGTTGAGATGTCATGGGTACAGCTTCCCTGTCCTATAAAAGACGCTCTAGGGGAGTCATGTACATTACACACAATGCTGTGGCAAACATCCCCATCATCTGATGTTAACAGGCTTTCTGCCCCCTTCTTCTGTAGTGTTGCTAACCTGTATGCTAAACCACAGGTATAGGAATTATTTTATAGCTTCATCAGTTTTGGCTAGGCACCCAGGATTGTCAGTTGTCCTCTGCATAATGACCAGTCATTTCTGTGATCATTAGATCATTTGCATTAGAAAGAAAGTGGAAGCTATACTTATCTGTGAGTATAAAGATAAGTTTTTAGGACACAGGTCTGCTTTAGGTGAAGCAGAAAGAGTAGGTTCTCTTCTGGGTCCTTGGCCTTACCAGTCACAGGTGGTTGGGTACGATTAACCATGTCAAGTATGAATTCCCTCCTTCTGATCAGGCCTTATATCTAGTTAGACAACTGCTAGTTACCCTCAGTATAGAAGTGCCACTACCGTACCTTTGGGCATATCTTGCTGTTATAGCCATTGTCATGATTCATGAGTGTTAGAGATGGGCAGGATCATTGATTGGTTTTCTGCTTTGGCAGCTTTCAGAGTTCCATATTTTACCCTGAGATCTAGTCTTTAAAAAAAGAGACTTCCATTGATCTAGCTTCATTCTTCAAGTCCTGAGTCCAAAGTATGTGTGTCTTCAGCAATAGGGTGTTACCTGTAGTTTTGAGGGGGTAACCAAGGGCCAGGCCAGTAGCCTATATCGTTTGGGGAGTCCTTGAACTCCCCTGACCAACAACTTGAAAGGTTTCTCATGCCTTGTAGTGGGGTTTTTGGTTCATGGTCTATTGCTTTTGGGGGCAGTATTGTCACCCCAAGTAACATGACTTCATTTAAATTACATGTGTATGTATATATGTACATACACATGTACGCACGCAATTGTAATAAACATAAGATAATGACTTTCAATTTTCTAAAATCTTTATGGATATTGGTCCTTATTTATCTTTTGAAATATTCATATATGTATACAAGGTATGTTGATCATATAGACCCCCCAACTGTTTCCCTCCAACTCTCTCTGGGACCCATTAGCCCATTTTCCTTCTGACTCCATGTCTTCCTCTTTTAATCACTTAAAATTATTATTATTATTATTATTATCATTGTTATTGTTATTATTGATATTCTTCCTGGTCCAGTTAATGCTGACCACATATGCATGGCAGTATTTTTGCCAATAATCATAATGATGATAATGATAGTCTCCTGAGTCCAATTAGTGGAGCCACATCCCCAGGGAAAACTGATTTCTCTCTCCCTCAGCAGCCATCATCTGCCAATAGCTCATTATCTAGAGATGGAGGTCCTATGAGCCGTCCTCCAACCATGCTAGAATTTTGATTGGCTGGATCTTGTGTAGTTCTCGTATAACCAACTGCATTTGCTGTGAGTTGAGTGTGTCTGTGAATGACTTCCTGGCCTGAAGGCAGCATTTCTCAGCTCTCCTTCTACCATTCAGCTCTTTCAGTTCAGTCTTCCAAGATGTTCACTGGGCCATGGGTGGAAATAGAGGACCATCTATGGCTGAGCATCCAGTCACTGACTGACTCTCAGCACTTTGGGTCCTGATGAGTCTGCATTCACCACTAACAAACAACTGCAAATGGAAACCTCTCTGAGCAAGGTTGAGCGCAGCATAAATCTGGCTTCCCCACGTGACTCTCAGTAGTACACCGTTTTTTGGTTTGTTTGTTTGTTTTTGTTTTGTTTTGTTTTTTTCTATTTTGAATTTGTGCACACACTACTATGCTTTCTCAGTCTTTTATCACTGAATGTGTCCTTTGACATTCTCATACACTTGTACATACAATACATCCTGATTACTGGCGCCCTTCATGTGCCCTTTCCTCAGCACCCCGTCAACCCATCCTCCTCCCTGCAAATCTATCTGCTGTATTCATGAGATCCTCTTTTTGTTTTAAGACCCAGTGAGTTTAACCAGGGTCATCTAAGTGACCATGAGTTTGGAACTGTCTACTGGAGCCTGACAGACTCATGAGTATTTTATTCAGCTGAGGGAATGCCTCTCCAGGGCTCAGAATCTTTCGTTGGCCATTCCTTTGATGGAAGGGACCCAGGACCCTTGGGTTCCTTCCCATCAGTGCCTGGCTTCTGACAGACCCATTCTTGTTGAGGTGTACTGCAGGCAAGTGTAATTGCATTGGGCTCATGATTAGAATGTGTGTAACATGTCCAGAAGATAGCAGCCATGCAGCTCTGGTTTCTGTCGTCCACCCCTTATCTTCCTTCTGCCCTCTCTTCCCCAGTGTTTACTGAGCCTCAATGGGTTATGGGGTAACTGCTTCATTTATAGTGGAGCACTTACTTCTCCCTGTTACTTGAGCTCAGTTTATGTAACTTAAGAATGACTGCTTTGCTCCCAATCTCCTGCTTAACTGTGTGATACACTCCATAGCTGCTTCTTTCTTCGTTCCCACCACTCCAAACTTCTTCTCTCCACTCCAAATTCTTCCTTGCCTATCTTCTCTTTTCTTTTAAAACCTGTCCCTCCTATTCCTACGTTTCTAGTTGTTTTTAATTTAACCTCTTCTAATTCTAGTGGTAATGTGATGTGTATGTCTGGCCTGTTGGCTGCAGTTTTCCTGTTTGAGAAAGCCTGATCTTCATTAGCGTTAGACGCTTGCTGAGTCTGCACGGGCAGGGTAGGGGAACTTGGCTGTCTTGGGCATGCCCCTGTGTGCTAGCCAGTTGGGTTTCTGTGGAATCCTATAGGCCCTAACTATGTTTCCCGGCAGTCCAGAATGACTGGAAAATTACTCTGCTTCGCTCTTAAAACTATATTGTGCATTCTGCTGTTGCTCTCAGAGTGCTTACACTGTTTAAAACACCGAGAAGCTTGGAGTTCTCAAACTGAGATGGTTGGGATAGGAAATTGTGCCTAGCAAAAGAATCCTGAGTTGTTGAGAGACTATTTCTGGTCTTGTTTTCTCGTTTTAGGGATACAGGCTGTGTGTTAAGACCTGCTTTCCTTACTCTATGGCTTCCTGAACTGGTTTTACAAGGAAGTTTTCTTTTCTTTTTTTTTTTTCTTTTCTTTTTTTTTTTAAACCAGTCTAATGTTGTTCTTTTCCATCTTGTCATTTAGTTTCTGCCCTCCATTATTACATTTTCATTAGATAATTTTCAAAGGTAGCAACTCAAAATGCCAGGGAGGAATACACAGAGCAGGAGGCCCTGGTTTGGTTTGAAACTACCAAACTGGGGTAGCTCTAAGTTTAAGGGATGAAGGGGGTGTTGAAGGGTCATGCTTTGTTGTAGCTTGCTAGCTGCCTAGAGCTTTGAGGACTGGAAATATGAGAGAAAGGAAGGAGAGGCTGCTCAGTTAGGAACAAGGAGAGTGTGTTGAGAGAGGGGAAGTCACTCGTTGCCCCATTCTGGCCATCCCAGCTGGGAAGGAGAAAGAGATGGCACCCTGGTAGCAGTGAGTAGTTGACAGCCTCTTTTCAACATGAGTTATGGCAGGTATCTGACTTGAGAGAGACTTGTGCACATGAGTGAGTCTGTGGGGTATTTTTTATTTGCTGTAGGCATCTCTTTGCTTCCTTTTCTCCTGTCATTGCATTTAATCAAGAGTCCTCTGTAGTTTTCAAGTAGACCATCAAAGCTACCACTCCTGCACTGGAGTCTCTAGCACCTTCTGGTTTTAGTCCTGAACATGTATGTTATCTTAAAATTAAGTATTATATTGCTTCATGTATCTTATTGGTTGCATTTATGCTCTTATTTATACCAGCTTCCAACCAGAGGACTATACAACCTCCTAGGGTAAGTTCAAGTTTATTAAATGAATTAAAAGCCGTTGTTTGGTGGATTAAAATGAGGGGTTGGTGTTTGGAACATTGGACTGTTTTGTTCTCTGATTAATGTGACATCAAATTAAGGCAATGCTGAAGTCATTTCAGGGCCTGTGTATGAATAGGTCTGTGTCATAAGACTTACCTTGAGGCGTTTAAGTATTGATGAGATAGGAGAAGTGTCCCTGTAAGTTTGTACTCCCTTTATAGATCCAGAATCTATGAGGGGAATGTAATTATCTCTTCCATCAGCAGGAAGCTGATTCCACCATGTCTCCCCATCTGTTGGATTTGTGTGATGTGAGTTTGTAGAGAGGCAGTTTCAAGCTTGACATTAAGGAAGAAAAGTTTGTGTTAAATTGACTTCACTAAAAAGTATAGTCTGTAAGGTGTATGTTGTTGAAAAAGATCCATTCCAAATAATGACCTACCATTTTATCAGCATTTTTCCTCCTAAAGGCTTTATTGTATTTGAATACTTCCATAAGGTCTTTGGGAAAATTCTAAGAAAAAGATCAAATTCAGGAGGAAATATATGAGAAAAAAAATTACAATATAAACTCACCCTGGTGACAGGCCTGAGAATGCTTACATGGAATTAAGATCTGAAGGGGGAGTATATTGAACTCAGCTTCCTGTCTATAGTGATTGGCAGATAAGTCTGGCCGCCTCTAAGGACACGCCCAAAAGGCGGGCTTGGACAGAATGTGTTAATTCACCTCTGCCTCTAATTCTGAGGAGACTGGTGTCGCAGCTATGTTAGCCACAAGCAGCTAACACTTTTCCTAATGCCTCTTAGAGATAACCTAAGCAATGGACCATTAAATCCTACCAATTTTCTTGCTGTTACTGAGTTCAATTTGCATGATGTGAAAATGATTCTGCTTCGCTACCATCTCTTATTTAACTGTGTTTTCTATCTGTTACTGCAATTTGCATGTTTGTACATTAATACTTTTATAAGAATTTCTTGACTGAGAATGGTGGGTGGAGTAGGGAATTATTCGCAGAAAAAAATACTAAGAGAATAATACGGTTATTATTAAACTATTAACTAGCCTTGGGAGGCTTTGTTTCATTAGCTTTTGCTGTCTTATTTTGCTTTTAGACCATAGGAATCTCCACTTATAATACAAGTTCAATGATAGTGTAAGTTTTAGCATTAAAAACATAAAGTAACGTACATTTTCTATAAATGTATTTTAAATATTTTCCAGAAAGCTGTAGAGGAACCCCTTAACGGTATGTGATTATTATAAGTCTGGGTCTATTAGCAGATCATAATTTGAACTGATCCTCAAAGACTTAGGACGCCCATCAATCCCTTGGGAAGAATCCAGTTTGGGAGTGTTTGTTTGCTTGCTTTTTTGTTCATATGTTTTTCTGGCCTTGATCTCTTGATTCTTTCTTGATTCTTCATCAGAAATTGGCAGTGTTGCTTTTGTAATCTTCTCACTGTCCCGTGCTATTCTGAGTGACATTTGGGGCAAGGGGACCATTGAGCCTTTTTTTTTTTTTTTACTGGACAAGATGAAATGTCACACCCCCAGTAAAGAATCATCTCTGTGGCTTCTGATTTCTAATTTGTCAATTTTAGAAAAATACGGGCTGCCACTATGGAGTGACACCAAAATGTGTCACTTACTTTTGATGTAAATCTAGATCTGTATTCTCCAGAAAGTCTGTGTTTGCTTTTGTGGGTGCTGTGGGTGTGAGCTTTGCAATGAATGATAGCCTCAAATGAGTCTAGCTGTCTAGTTAAGGGATACTTGGCGTTGTGTTGTTGGCATATCTGTGTATGTTGAGATTATTTCTAACTGTGAAATCTTACTAACTTGCCTCCTGACTAATTACCTGCTTGTTACTAATCCTCAGCCTTTAAAGAGTCAAAAGGAATGATGAATGACGGTAAGTATTAAGTTTGCATGTGATTGTGCCCTGGTTGATGCATGGACAGATGAGGTTTAGAGCTCACCCATGGTTGGACACTGGTTGACACACATGGATGTTTACAAAGGAAGCAGAGAGCTTTCTTGAAATTACAACTTTAAAAAAAATGACAGGGACACTATCAATCGTGAATGTCCAAGATTCTTGGTGTTTCCATCTCAGATCTAGCTTGGTGTTGTGTTCTTTTTTTTAAACCTGTGACAGTGTCATTTTTTTTCTGTAGGTAGATAAAGAACAGAGCTCGTAGGGTCTCATGGACGGGAACCTCCTGGTTTCTCAGTTGAGCAGTAGCTGTGTTTGGTACACATATTTCAGGCTATGCACCTGTTGATTGAGTCTTCTAAATGCCTTGCATAAGGAGCGTAGATATCCTGGCATATGTCTGTCTTACCTTGACTGAGTTTTATACTCATGGAGAGATTTTGTTGCATGTCACACTGGGGGTGATATATTTACTTTTCCATGCAGGAACTTAGTCCCAACCTTGTGGGAAAAGATTAAAGAGAAAGAGACTTCTTTATTCACCTCAGCTTTTCCCTCTTTTCTGAACTCCAGATCAGTGTTTCCTGAATATGACCTATGCATGTGCTTTCAGTGTTTCCTGAATATGACCTATGCATGGGCTTGTTACTACTTCCCAAAGAAGTCCATAATTTTCTGCCTTAATATATACATACATTCTTTAACCGTAATAGGCTATGATTCTCCAGCCCCATTGGCATTTAGTAACTCCATTTATATTTATACTCTATTTTCAAAAATGTCTTCATGCAGTCAGTACTTGCAACCCATCCTTTTCTCACGTAGGCTTTGCTTTATATTTTACTGCTGTAAAGCCTGTGACCTGCCTGTTCACCTCCCTAACAAAGAATTGCAGGTAACAGAGGAGGCCTTCTTCCCTAGAGCACAATTAACTCCTGCATAAGATTAAAAACACTTCGATCATGTGTTGGCTGAGCTAAATTTAAAACAGGCTCTGGCTTTTGACGGGAAGTCCAGAATGGTCCCATGGTTACAGGCTTTTGTCGTAGCTTTTAAATGTGTGTTTTGCTACACAAGCTGCTGCTACCTAAAAATATTGTTGTAGTGGGAACAAATGTACACCATGCCAAGATTCCTGGCATGGTTTTACCATGTTTACCCTCTGTGTTTTGTTTCTCAGCTATTGTGTTCTTTCTTCTACCTACCGCCGTGTCAGGTTTCTGCGAATGGATTAAAAATAAATAAATAAATAAACTTTTCTCCATTTGCAGAAAACCAGTGTGAAAACTTTCTGTGCCTCTTTGTTAATTTTCTTTAAAATGTGACTTTTTTTTAAGTCAGTGTTTCAAGAGATGCCATAAAGAACTGTTTATTACTTTTTTTTTTTAAGTTGTTTTTGTAGCACATGAGGTGGTCTGTGAGGACCTTGAAAAGGCCCTGAATTTTGTCCACGTTTAGCTGATCACAGTTTGTTTTTTGTTTTTTGTTTTTTGTTTTTGTTTGTTGTTTGTTTGTTTGGGTTTTTTGTTTTTGTTTTATTTTGTTTTTCGAGACAGGGTTTCTCTGTATAGCCCTGGCTGTCCTGGAACTCATTTTGTAGACCAGGCTGGCCTCCTACTCAGAGATCCACCTGCCTCTGCCTCCCAAGTGTTGGGATTAAAGACATGTGCCACCATGCCTAGAGACACAGTTTTTTTGTTTTTTTGTTTGTTTGTTTGTTTTTGTTTTTTAAATGTTTGTTATGGGCTGTGTCTTCTGATGTCCACGCTGAACTCACGGCTTACAGATCACCCTGAACAAAGTTCAAGGCACCTTCCCAAGAACTTCCTCTTTACCTATGCTAGATCACAAGTCTGTTTCACTTATATTAACCGAATGCTGTAAATCTAAAGTGAACATGGTAGAATAATATTCTTGGATCAATAACTTCTGCTTTGAAAAATCAGCATCTCATGCCTTGTGTTGAGCTTACCCAGCAAACCAAGGTTATCAATCTGTGTTGATTTTATTTTCCCATGCCATTGGCATTTTACTTAACAAACTGAAAAGGCTAATGATTTGCCTGATTTCTGTCTGTGACCTTTACAGATACATTTTCATTATTTTTGATAGAATATATCTCAAACAGTTTCAAGCTTTAACAACAGATCTTGTCTCAATGCATAGGAAGTAGGCATGAGTAGTGACGAACTGTCGATGTTTCTGTTTTCCAGAATAAGTGAAGGGAAGTGACGGACTGTAACTTGGAAGTCAGAAATGGAAGAATACAGTTGTCTAAGCACCAGAGCCTTCACGACTCACAGCTGGAAGGAACAGACAACAGTAACTGACTTTCATACATGAAAACATGTCCTTGAACCATAAATGATTACTAAGTTTATATTCAAAGCAGCTGTAATTTACGTAATAAAAAAAAATATGATGTGCTGTGTAACCAATTGAAATCCCATTTTTCTATTGTTTCTACTCAACTAGGGGCAAATGTTTCAGGGGCAACTTCCAAGAATGATGCTTGTTAGATCCTCAAGTCTCTGAACACTGAGTTTAAATGGATTCGGAGTGAGACTCGCCAAGCACTAACCTGAGGGTTAGTTACCCAGAGATACCTTCAAAAAACAGTGGTATCCAGCAAGCCTTAGTAAACTCAGGTTGCCAGCAGCTTTGCCACTTCCGCTGCCAGCTGAATAACACGACTGCCACTTCTTGGTCATTCATAGTGATAGAGACTGAAGTAGAAAAACAAATGTGGTTGGGCAAATGCCATGTGGCCCCTCTGTGTGCTATGATAATGATGGCACTGGTGTCTTCATTCTTGGGGGTTGCCATCATTCACACACACCCTTTGACATACAGTGCACCCCGGTTTTGAATACTTTATTTTTTTTTGCACCCTGTCCCATCCTGCTACTTTGATTTGTGTTATGAGATATATACATATATATATAAAATACCTTTTCTCCTCTTTAAACATGGTCCTGTGACACAATCATGTCAGTTGCAGAAAGGAGCCAGACTTATTCTCAAAGCACTGTGCTCAAACTCTTCAGAAAAAAAGAAAAAAAGAAAAAAAAAAAGCTATAGTTGTAACATATGTATTCCAGACCTCTGGTTTAAAGGCAAAAAAAGAAAAGAAAAAAATCTACAGTGTTTCTTCTCATGTTTTCTGATCGGAGGCATGACATAGCAAGACTGAAATCTGACGTGTGTCTCCTGCATGGCAACACGTGTCTCCGTCAGGCCCTCAGAAGGCCAGGGAGCGGGTTCTACGCCTCTTGTCTCTTTGTTGCATGCTAAGCACTCATCGCCTTCCTACTGTATCCTGCCTTCTGCAGCCTCCCTCTCCCTCTCCTTCTCCCTCTCCCTCCTCCTCCTCCCCTGAGTTTGAAAGGTAAAACAAAACTACCACATTCCCTACCCAGTTAGAAGAAAACCAACGTCCTGACAGTTGTGATCGCAT
This sequence comes from Mus minutoides, assembly GCA_902729485.2. Lineage (NCBI taxonomy): Eukaryota > Metazoa > Chordata > Mammalia > Rodentia > Muridae > Mus > Mus minutoides. Next base: position 127,051 of record LR751483.1, read on the forward strand.
GGAGTACTTTTAGATTATTAGCACCTGTTTTTTACCTCGTTTGTGGGCGTGTTTGTATGTGCACATGTATAAAGTAGGCACATGCACCTTCTGTACGGGCAAGAGTGCGGCATCTACAGAAGAGCAGATGCCAACTTTGTGCTTTTAGTGAATACATTTTTAAAAAAAGGAAACAAAGGTCCTTATTGAGTGGAATTATATTTGATGCGAATATTTGAGCTCTTTAAGACTTTAAAACTAGATAATGTGCCAAGCTTTTATGACTGCTCACCAGTGCCCTCTGAAAAAACACCAGTACTTTTTTCTGTTTGTGTAATAAAGGGCCTTTGTATTTGCGTTTGCATTACTAATGGTTATTTCTTCTTAGTCCACTGAATGTTTCCATGTGCCTCTCGTATGCCAAACTTTCTGTCATCTTTCATGTGGGGACCAAATGGTTTGTCCATGGCAAACCTAAACCTATGACCTGCTGAGGCCTCTCAGAAAACTGACCACAGGACCAAGATAGCACTTCTCAAAGAAAAGTAGGTTCCCTCCCTGGTTTTGTAGCTGTCGCAAATATTAGCGTTAATTTGGAGGAGCTGAACGCCTTTATATAAATCTGATGGCTCCTGATGCTTTTAGTTCTTCTGAAAATATTTACACTCGAATCATATTGTGGATGACTTAAACTCAAGTTTTGATGAAGAGAGAGAGAAAAAAAAGCAGATGAATTCGGAACAGTTTCAGTATTTTTTTTCTGTTCTCTGTTAGGAAAAGTCAGGTGTGAAAATCTTTATAGTCAATTTTTTTTATGAACTAAAGTTGTACCTTTTAATATGTAGTCAACGCCCCTCTGCTCGGGGTTCAGTCTTGGGTCTTATCCAGCTGTCATGGTCTCTATGCTGCCTGCCACTTGAGGTACTGAGTGCCCCAGACAGTCCCATCGGTGGTAGCCAGGGAAACGAAAGACAAACTCAACTCTCGCTCCTAATAATCAGCTCTCTGTATGAAGGATGGCAGCATTAAGAGTCCTCCTGCCTGGGCATTATTGGGCCAGTTCACCCTCTTTAAATCAAACCCGCAGTGGCTCCCAGTTCTCTCCATCAGTTTTAAATTGCTAACAGTATGGTGGGTACCACACATCTGTTTTGTCCCACCATTCGCTTTTCTCTCCCCCATCCCAATTTCCGCTGTCATATCCTCTATTCAATTTTTATTTATTGTCTGCCCTCCACTTATACAATAGTAGAGAGCAGTGCCATTTGTCAGTTTCTGCAACAGTTTTTGGGAGCCTTTATGGCTGAATCCTGTTTTTCTTCTCTTTCAAACTGTTTGCTCCAGCCCTTCTCCCTCACCGCTGTCCTTACAGTCATCCCATCCATCTGGGGGCCTCTTTCATCTCTCACTTACCCTTCCTGGTGCTTCGTGGATCTCTGTTTACCGCTGTTTTGTTTGTTTTTTTTTGTTTTTGTTTTTGTTTTTGTCTTATTCTTCTCACTGGACATTAAGATTCCTTCCACAGCGAAAGTACTGCCTCCCTTTTCTGCCTGCAAAGTTCTGCATACTTTAGCTAATAGTGCTGAAGTTTGATGGCAAAAGTTGCCTGCACTTAAATTTCTCTTTTTAATAAGATGAGCTAGAGTTGGGTTTCTTTCTTTCTTTCTTTCTTTCTCTCTCTCTCTCTCTCTCTCTCTCTCTCTCTCTCTCCCTTCCTCCCTCCTTCCCTCCTTCCCTCCCTTCCTTTCTTTCTTTCTTTCTTTCTTTTTTTCTTTCTTTCTTTCTTTTTCTTTTGACAAATCTCACAGGCTATGAGAATTATAAAAGGTGACAGTTCACCTGAAAAATCACAGGTCTGGTCTGTTTAAATTTTTGAGAAATAGCTGATTAAAAGTTGCGGGGTTGTATCCTAATAGGCTCTCTTTCAGGGCGTTGTAGTCAATAGAGTGGCTGAATCGTACTTGAGTTTATAAAGCTCCAAAAGTGATGCACCCACTCTTCTATTATGGAGTTAGTAAGGTTTCAGCTGTATATCATTGTCTAGGTTTATCTTGTCCTACAGTGTGTATTCAGATATGGCCACCAGAGGATATGTGTAAATATAAGCACCTGTATTTGCCTGTTGTTGAGAATTGGAGGGAAAACAAAATGTCTGGCAACCCTTTGCCTTTTTACCGTAATTAATTGACAGTTTATTTAGAAGTAAGAGTTTTCAAAAATCTCTTAACTGCCACAACCCGCAGGGGGTCTTGTTTTGCCATCTTCAGTGGCTAAAAGAGATGATGCAAGGTAACTTGAAAGAGATGAGCAGTAGCCAGGAAATTGTCCTGCCTTTAACTCTGGCTGTCCTTAATTATGACTGTTGAATGCTGAATTTTCCGTCCATATAGTGTTTGAGGGTAAAGAAAAGGCGTTTTTCAATAAGCATTTCTGTAAAACGGCATCGGTGGGATCTTCTGTGTTACTATCACGGATGAAAGAGGGAAACATTTCTTATTTTTATTAAACAGAACATTATTTACAGAAAGCCATTGTTGAGAATTAGTTCCCACATCATATAAATATCCATTAACCATTCTAAATTGTAAGAGAACTCCCGTGTTGCTATGCACAAGGAACTCTCCTGGGGGCCTTTTTTTGCATAGCAATTAAAGGTATGCTATTTGTCAATAGCCATTTTTTGCAGTGATTTAAAGACCAAAGTTGTTTTACAGCTGTGTTACCCTTAAAGGTTTTTTTTTTAATGTATTAAATCAATTTATCACTGTTTGAAGCTTTGAATACCTGCAATCTTTGCCAAGATACTTTTTTATTTAAAAAAAATAACTGTGTAAATATTACCCTGTAATATTATATATACTTAATAAAACATTTTAAGCTATTTTGTTGGGTTATTTCTGTTGCTGCGATGGCCGACCACAAGCACATTTCTGAGAAATTTTTGTTTTTTAATATATTTTTCTAGTCTTCAAAAATTCTATGTAATGGAGAGGGTGATTTTTAAAAAGAATTTTTACTTAATAGTTTAAGTGTATTCACTATATGACTCTTAGAATTTTAATTAGGAGATTGAAACATAGGCAGTGTCTGTTATAGATAACATTTCATAATTTTTCCCCACAGTAGAGAATAAACATGAGAAAACAGAGGTCCTGGGTCCTAGTCCTGACAGTACTGCTCCCTAGCAAAAGACCCTGGCAAAGCCCTTAACCTGTGGCTCTGAAGGGTGAGGTTAGCCTCTGCCCAAACTGAAACTTGTTCTCCATTTTAATTTGCCCTTGATTAGGTCACTTTGACTGCAGTTAAAGAAAAGTCAGACCTGAGGTGGGAGACATGTAGATCTTTTGGTCAACATCATCTGAAAATTCAGCCATTATAGCTCAAGTCTGTCCTCTGGGAGGGTCAAGGAGTTGGGGTCCTGCCCTGCCAATTTGCAGCTTTTCTCTTTGTGGCCCCTGCCTTCCCTGTTCCATCAGACACTAAAGGACCTCACACAGAGAGTTGAAAGGAATGTATATGCCCGTTATGTGTGTCACTGCCTTGATGCATAGCTTGACAGAAGCAATCTAAAGAAGAAAGGCCTGACTTTGGCTCACGGTCTGAGGTTTACAGTCCATCAGGCTGGAGAAGTCATGGTGCCATGGTCTTGAGGCAGCTGACATAGTGTATCCACTGCCAGGAAGCAGAGATCAATGGATGCATGTCATTGCTTAGCTTCTTTTCTCCTTAAATGCCATCCAGCATTTAGGGTGGGTCTTCCCTTCTCACCCTAATCTAGATGGTCCCTCAGAGACATGCCTGGAGGCTTGACTCCGGGATGCTTTTAGAGCCTGTCAAACTGGTGTTAATTAACGATAGCAGTATACATGTCTCAGAGCCACCAAGGCCAAGCATTTCTTGCTCTGACTTGTCCAGACTCACCTCTTCATCCAGCCTGGAACAGAGGTTGTGGGCCGTATCCAAGGTGCATTAACCCAGCTGGGAGTTGGAGAACAGAGGGCAAAGTCTCTTGAAGCAGAACTGGGTAGTTAGGGGACAATTGAAGTCGTTAGATCTGAGAAACGGGTTCCCAGGCAGTGCCACATCCCTCCCTCCGGGTCCTTCTTACAAGGCTCCATTGCATGTGTGTGATTGTCCACCGTTCCAATGGAAAACAATAGTTGGCAGCAGAGCACCACCTCGTTCCCTACATCATAGGCAATTTCATTTTTATGCACTTAGGAGGACTTTCACTCGCAGCAGGAGTGACTAATGGAATTCCGAGAGCATTTAATGGCCTTCTTGCACTGGAAGCTGCCTGGTGTGGCTCAGAACTGTACTCAACCTGATTAGGACTCCCACTGAGGTAGAGGTTTCAAGTGCAACTGGCTACCACTTTCCTATGGCACCTTTCCACGCAAGGTCTCACTCAGGTTTGACAACTTTACAAAACCATGGATTAGGGTAAGATCTCAAGTTGCCCATTTGGCAGTATTTGCCTTATGGGAACTAACCCAGCAGGCTGTTTGTAAGCTTTAGGTTCAGGTACTCACCCACCACAGCAGAGGGGAGTGAAGTATTTAACCCGAAGGTATGGATGATCGGGCTGCTTATTTAACGTTGAGGACAGCCCTATGGACCACATAGAAGTGATCAGAACTCTAGTTATGAGTCAATGGGTGTACATATTTAGTCATTTGATGAGAAGGCAACCCACCCTTCCGCTTTGCACCCGCCAGATGCCAGATACCAAATATCTTTGCCCAGTTTGGGTAGAGGTATGCATTTCTCAAATTTGGAGATTAATGTTCTGCAAATCTGAAAACTGCAGTGTGGTGTCAGTCTTGGTGACAGCATGCTAATTTTGCAGTTTTTGTGCTGCTACGTGTACTTGCTCTCTATGGACAGATAGTGAACATCGTAACATGGTGATAGGCTTCTGAGAGCCTCTACTTAAAGCAAAGGCTCACAGTCCCTTCTTCCAAACACCAGGAATATGTGCACAAGTGTGCTCTCATGCGCACACACACACACACCACCACCACCACCACATACCACACCTACACACACACACACCACACCACATACCACACCACACACACACATACACCACACCACACACACACACACCACCACCACCACATACCACACCTACACACACACACACACACACACACACACACACACACACACACACACCACACCACATACCACACCACACCACACACACACACTCACTTTGTTCTTTGATACAGAATCTCACCCTCAAACTTGCTATGTAAACCACGTTGACCTCAACCCTCATGATCTTCCTGCTTCAGCCTCTCAAGTGATAGAATTGAGTACCAGCACCCAGCTAATTACAATAGATTTCTTTCAAATTGTCCTAGGTACCTGAGAAATCTCTCCAGATTAACGTGACAGCCTAGACACTACCAGGCTTTCTAAATAGAGGGTAAGAGAACTCATATATTCCTAAGAGCAGCTGTTCAGTCCAGAAGCAACCCTCTATGGGAATAGTAACCCCATCACCTTAGGCGACAGTCTTGTATGGGCTGGCCTCTAACCTTCTAGACAGCTCTTTCTGGATTTCATATGCCCCACAGGGAGTCTACCCCCAGCTCAACTGGGTGTTTTTAGAAGGTGTTGTTCATTGGCTTCTCATTTGCAAGTTAACAGAAGCATTTGGTTACCTGAAGAAACCTTTTCTCACTCCAGTGTTATAAAGTGTTCCTCTCACAGATGTATGGGCTGTATGTATGTATGTATGTATGTATGTATGTATGTATGTACATATATATATCTTTAGTTTGATAATCATGGATTCAGTAGTGCCATGTCTTTTATTACATGTGTATTGATGGAAGTGGTTCTAGTAGCAACTAGTGCTAAATGTCAGAGAAGAGACTCTCCTGGATCGGCCTTCAGATGCTGGTCCAGTATACTTCTCGACTACGATGTGCAAAGTCCTGGGGTTCAATTCAAAAGCCTCCTGGACCCTAAGTGTGAATATTTTGAAGCTCCCAAAAGTAATAATTGTATGCATCTTCATATTTCTGTTCAAAGAAAACTACCCAATAAAGTATAGTTTTATGCTTTTAAGCCCATTGATACTGCAGCTTTTAGTGGTCTAAAACAATTGTGCATTGAAATTATGCAGTTTTTTTCCACCTAAATTTTTTTAAACCACAGATCTAGAAAAATTGAATATTTTTGTAATTGTGTGCCCTGGAATAGTGTTGAAGATGTACTTACATTCTTTGAGAGAAACATCCGACGAAAGGATTTGACTGGCGCTGTTGACCACATCCTATCCTGTGGCTTCTGGATACAATTAATTTCTTCCTTGTGTGAGTAGACTAGTTAGGGTTACTATTACTGTGATAAACACACAAAGACCAAAACAACTTGGGGAAGAAAAGGTTTACTTAGCTTAGTTTCCGCAGTTCATCATCAAAGGAAGTCAGGATAGGAACTCAAACAGGCCAGGAACCTGGAGGCAGGAGCTGATGCAGAGGCCATGAAGGGGTGTTGCTTATTCCTGGCTTATTTCTCAAGACTTACTCAGCCTGCTTACTTATAAAATCCAGGACCACCATGTTGGGATAACCCACAAATACTGTATTTACTGGCTATGAAAAGTGTGTTCTCAATTGTTGATTGCTGGGCCGTCCAGCCCTGGCTAGTAGGATGTGTCAATGTTTGTTGTTTCCTCATCTGCTCCAAAAGAAAGGCAAGCTGCCCTGGGGAAAGTCATGGAGCCCCCAGTGCCAAATGGATGAGTATGGAGTATGGCTTTTGCATAGTAAAAAGCTGGCAGCTGGAGCTGGGGCAGAAGGACCAGCAGAAAAACCAACCAGGCAAAGACACAAACCCAGAGAGACAGAAGGAAGACCAGAATGGAGCAGGGAGGCACATGGGGAAACACAATGGTAGAGAAGCCTGGGTTAAGTTAGAAGCTAACTGAGAGTCTGCCCCTGACCCCTGTAAACAGGCCAACAGCTTTATACTCTACAGATGTCTTCATGGAAAATGTCCAGGGATGACCCCACCCACAATGGGCAAGGTCCTTCCCCATCTCTCACTGGTTAAGAAAATGCCTTATAGCTGGATCTTCTGGAGGTTATTTTCTTAACTGAGGTTTCCTCCTTTCCAGTGACTTTAGCTTGTGTCAAGTTGCCAGCATCAACTAGCCAGCATAAGCAGGTTCAGTAGGGAAAACAGAAAAAGCAACTGGGGTTCTCATAAGCATTCAATCCTGGTAATAAGGCCTGAGAACATAGTCTTCCTGGGCTGGTGAGTCCCCAGGGAGGCTACTCATCTGCCTTCACGTGTCTTCATGTGGCCTGTGTCGCCACTCACGGTTTCTTTGTGTGAGTCCCTGTTGTTCCTCAGAGGACAGGACAGTGACTTCCCAGGATCAGAGCCACACTGGAGATGGGTAGATGGGAGAAAGCAGAGCTGTGCCCAGTTGACACCCCTATGCCAAGCCTTCTCCAGTTTTGATCCATCCGCAACTGATACATAGAGGTTGGGAGGGAGATTAATTTATAATGAGCAGTTGCTTTTCGTGGTTCCCCTGAGAAACAAAGCTTCCATGGCTTCACCCTCTATAGGAAACAAATTTGTTTTGTAATGAAATGAAGACAAGATTCCTGATTTCACACTTTCTGGGGCCATAGATGCTGTTTAGATCAATCCACCCTGGTCCTCCTGGGCATTTTCATTCTTCCAGCTGGAGTTCAAAAAGAAGAGATGGCCTCCCTAGGCAAAAAGGGAGAGATCAGCGTGTGTTTTCAGAAGATGCAATAAGGGAACAGATGATTTTTTTAAAGCTATTGCTGAGTATAACTTACTTATCATTTCAAAGGATCTTTTTAAAATGAAACCTTTGTAAGCAGTAGTAAGGGAATGTAGAACTCCCTGTGGTGATGTTTAGAGTCCTGTCAGCTATTTAAATCTAATTATTAGCCTGAAAGTGAAGAAGAGAAAGACCTGGCCAAGTGTCAGATGGAAAACAGTAATAGCCACGATGGTGCTCAGAAACCCAATCATTAGTCATCATTAGTGCCGTAAAGGATGCTTTCTCACATTTATTGTCGCCCTTGGAAGCAGTGTCTCCTGATACTCGATTTCTTTTCCTACGGAAGAAGGATGCTTCCTAAGCTCCTACCTTCTGAGCATCAACTGGGAGACCATGCTGTGCCGGTGGGACAGTGCCCTCACGGAGGATCCCAAGGCCCTCTCCCTCGCCAGCTCTGTCACCTTGCACGGTGAATGCCTCCAAGTCTCCTCACTGTACAAATGAAGATTGGATATGAGATTCTGTCGGAAGCAATGTGGTTGTCACACTGCCAGGCTCCGTGTAAACACCCACGAAGTGGAAGGGATTCTCTCTTTTTCCTCTTGCTCATCGGCCATGGCAGAAGCTAGGAATGAGCTTGCAGACACTGAAGTCTGTATTGTCCTGTGCTGCTTTTTTTTTTTTTTTTTTTTGCCGAAGAACCAAACAGACCGAAGTATAAACAACCTGTGTGGCTGAAGTTAAAACGCCAGACTCAGCCACAGTGATCTGGTCCGTGAAAGCAGAAGACAGGAAGAGACATTAGGAGGCAGATTATTCTCATACTTGAACGCACAGACGTGAGGAGGAGAGGAGTCTTGCAGCACGCGGAGGGCACTTGGGGCTCCATTCCTGCCAGCAGTCCTCAATCTAATTTATTCCTTCCACACCAGTGACGGATTCTCCACACTTCTACAAAATATGCTAAGAGCGGACCCTTCCAATCACGCCAGACAGAATGTGATTAAGAACACGGAGCTGCCTTAGCCTAAAAACCAGCAGAAACCAAATCAAAGTAGTGTACGGGAGTGGGAGTACATATTGAAGAAATTGAAGCCTCGTTAATACTACTTCACAAATGGAAGCATTTCCGGCTAGAAGTGTTGCTGAGGCTTAGGTTCTGTGGTAATCAGCCTGCTCCCTTCACCAAAAATGACTGAGGACCATGAACGGCCACTGGTAAGGTGCTGTGAGTTGAAAGTGGCTTCTGTTAACTTTTCCTCTACCCACCTCTATGACCAGGGAGAGTGCCCAGTTCAAGGGCGACTAAAGCATCATGTAGGCAAAGTGGCCAAATTCTTCAAACACGACATAGACACCTGTTTGAGAAGATGCCTGACGGGACCAGAGCACACCTGCAGCATGGTTTCCTATTTAACTCTCATAGCTTATAACGCTATGTACTGTCCTTTGAGAGCAGGCTGAAGTGTTCTGTGTTAGTGTTTAGCTCCTGACTCCTAGTTCGGACAGGGTCTTATGGTACACTAAAAGATGCTCTGTGGGTTTTTTGTTTGCTTGTTTTTCTTTGGTTTGGTTTGGCTTGGTTTGTTTGTTTGGTGGTGGGGAGGGGTGGTTGGTGTTGGTGTGTGTGTGTGTATGTGTTTGTTGCTTTGTTTGTTTGTTTGTTTGTTTGTTTTTGCTAGATGTTTGCTAATACAGTCACTCTTCTAGGGTCCTCCCTTAGCCTGTCATCTGTCCCCAAGGAACAGAAAGGGTTGCAGAGAGCCAATCACAGTACCATAATCATATCAAAAGGTGGCCAATCATCTACTCCATTGGGAACATTGCAGTCCTAATGCACCCTATGAAGGAAGTGGTACACACAGTCCCCTCTCAGGCCTTCCTTCAAACCCATCACTAGTTCCTTTCCTCAGAAATGAAAGTGTACTATGAGTCATGGCTTTATCAGGGAGTTCACAGGAAGAGGGATGTGCCCATTGGTGATGACTATAAAATCATTTGTCCTACCATACAATAAACAATAAATGACTAATTGTATTCAAGCAGTATTAACAAGAATGTTAGACAGGAAGCTAGAAGTCAACAACATTAATGAAAGTGAAGTAATAGCTCACTGGAATTAGTAAATAAATGTCTATCTATATGCATAATTAAAAGTGAGTGAATTATGTTATACCTCTTACTGAGCTGCTGGAATCAAGATAGTCTAATGTTAAATGAGAGAAATCAACTCAGGACATCTTGTCGTCTGCATTTAATCAAGAATTCTGCATCTCAGGCTCTTTAAGATGGGTGGTTGTGCGGTTAGACTCTCCCACAAACTGCCTCTGCCTTTCAGGTTTGTAGATCTCCATTCTGGAGACACACATCCAGAACTGTGACAGCGGAGCTATTTGTGGAATGGGGAGGTGGCTCGGTCTGGAAAGTGCTTGCTGGGGAACCACAAGGGCCTGAGCTTTATCCTCAGCAATCACGTAAAAAACTGGGTGTGACAGGAGGCACCTGCAACCCTAGCACTCGAAATGGAGGGGACTCAGATCAAGGCTGATCCTTGGAGCTCAGTCACAGGCCAGTCTTGCCAAGTGGTGGATTCTGGCTCTCAGTGAGAGATTCCCTCAAAACCGACAATGTGGTGTGTTACAGAGGAAGACAGACTTTGGCCTCCAGCATATACATATATATCATATACATCATATAATATACATATAATAGCATAGGCATAGGCATACATACACATGCACATATGCACACAAATAGACCAAAGGAAGAAAAAAAAAAGCTATTTCCTCTGTAACTTTCAGTCTGTGGCTCTGAAGAAAACCAACTGCACAACAACACAACAAACAAATAAAAGCAAAAACAAACAAAAAATGGAGCTAAGAAAAACAAAACTGCAGCTAAAATCATTAGTATGTCATTTTTCTGCCAATAGGCACACCACAGGAATGCCCAGCAAAGAATTCACTTTTTTCTTTCTCTGTTTTTGTCTGGAGCTTTCTCAGTATCACCGTATATTAGAGGTCATGCATGGGGTTTATCACGGATGCTTTCTCAAATCACCTTACCATAATTCACTTTCTAGGTTGTTTTCTTCCTGTCTTTCTCATGAACTTAAGCACCCAGGGTGATACCTGAGTTAATCAGGAGCTAACTGTAGTGGAGGGAAGGGAGTGGGAGGCAGGATGAGGTGGGAGGGAAGCCGTCTTTAGAAGACTCAGGCGCACGAGAGGAGCAACACGAGGAGTTAGAGGTGACTCCACTTAGCCTTAGAGAGTCTTGCCAAACCCTTCCATGTTCTTCGTCTCTTCTCACTTTTCAGGAATATTTCTTGGATCCATAAATAGACAGGTGAGACAGTGAGTCAGATGCCGTAAAATCCAGGGAGAAAGATGGGACGATACATAAATCAGTGTCATTTCTTATGTCACTGTTAATGGCATGGGCTTCACTCCTGTCTCCCTCATCCCACACATCCCTCTTCTGGAAAGGTACCACTTAGTGGCTCCTTCCCCCTGGAAATGACATTATCAGCGTGCCCTGTGTCGGAGACAACAGACTGAAAATACAGGGAGAGACAGAGTTCTCCTGAGACAGAGTGTAAAATTTAGTGGATTTCATTCCTTCTGCCTACACTGAGCCCCTTGTTTTTTACATAGGAAGAAAAGAGGAAATAAAGGGATAACCTTCTTTTTCTTTTTGTGGCAGTGTTTTTTTTTTTTTTTATAAGTCGTAGCTGCAGCAAAACAAAAAAGTAAAAGAAGGCCTAGAAAATTCTTGAGCAAACACACTTAGACCTCAAAAATAACTTTACTCTTGGTTAAACTGCCCAAAGAAGCAGCACTTCGTTTGTGGAAGTGTTAGTCATCGCTTGGCAACGTCAGATGGAGACAAAACTCCGCCTCACCCAGTCAATAGCAGCGGACATAGGACACTGTGGTTAGGTAATTTCCGAAAGGCAAAGTGGAAAAGGGATTATTGGATACAGCCAATCAAGTGATTTCTTTGTTCTGTTTCAAGTTTTCCTTGTAAATTCTTGCCCCTGATAATTTATCAGAACGCTAAAACCTCTTTCAGTCTGGCACTCCCCAGTTCATAAACCGCTTCCTATTCAAACGAACTCTACGGTTTTATTGCACCTCAGGTAATTCCGTTTATGTATAAAAGTGGCTAATGAGATAGAGTGGTAGGAACTCAATGAATTTTACTCATTTCCCCTACCGCTCACAAAGAGGAAGAGAAGAAAAAAAACTATATAGTTCTTTCATGTTTTTAACGTTTATATGTTTCCTTTTGTTTTATGTGTATGAGTGTACCTGCATGAATGTATTTGCACCAGGCGCATGTCTGATGCCCTCAGAAGTCAAACGAGGGCATCAGTTCTTCTGGACCCGAAGTTCTAGATGCTTCCGAGCCCACCATGTGGGTACTAAAAAGCAAACCCAGGTCCTCTGTAAGAGCAACACAAAAGCTCTTAAATGCCGAGCCATCTCTCTAACCCCTCCCGTTTCTTAATGATGTTAAGGGTGGTGTTGGAAAGAAGTTGAACTTTTTAATATTAAAAAAAGAAAGAAAAGATGAGTTATTTACTGCTAAACAGCTGCTCACAGTCAAGAAATCAGAGAACCAACAAGAATTCAAGGGCAGCTTTGGTGGGTGGATACTTCACCAGCAGTGAGCCATGGGCCCATCTGAATCCAGGAACCCAAAAGCCTCCGGGCCTCAAGAAGGATGAAGAAGCCTTGAGAAGGGGAACCCACCCAACTGGCTTTCCTCGATACAAATGCTAGTCACTTTGTGCAGACTGGTAGACACACAAAGTCATGCCAGGCCAAGCCCTCGGGTTCTGTAGGCATCATACGCACATATTGCTTACAAAAGAAGATCAGGAACAGATGGGTTTTTGGGATAGATGGAAAAGGAAACAGTTCTATCAAAATCTGCTAATACCACTCCCCCAACATGCACATACCACACCCCATTCACTTCAGATCTTCCCCTGGTATTACTGCAGTTCCCCCAACTTCAGCTCTGAAGTTCAGTCATTCACTCTGTTTGAATCCTGGTTAAACTCCAAGGGAGGCTGGGAGACCCTGAATGCCCACAGTACAGGCAGGGGAGCCACGTGATGTAGCAGCCAGTGTCTCAGTCCATCACTGCAGCTGGTGGGCTGCCAGCCTCTAACAGGCACATGTCTTCCTACATCCCAGCTATTCCTGCAAAACATGAGGGTGTGGCCCACATGATGCTTTGCAGTCTCATCCGACCCTGTCACCAGTCACCATTGCCCTGTGCTCCAGAAATGCATGTATGTCCTTATTGCTCCTGACACCAGGAAGAGGTCAGGGGTGGCTTACAGAAGAAACCAGGGTCCCCGCTTCCACCCCAGGTATTACAGAGACACTGAAAAGGAAAGCTGGGTGAGACAAACCGATAGCCCCTCCACCCAGCTTGCTTTAGCCCAGAGGCATCCCCTAAGGAAACCAGGCCTAAGTAAAATTCAAAAGCTTGCTGTCCTGATCACGTAGGAGCAGCTTAAGGAGGCCCAGACTATCTTCAGAAAAAAAAATGTTTGGCAAAGACCCTTCAATGTTCAGAGAGCTGTGTACAAGATGACATGCAAATGGGTCGCAGGCAGGCATGGCTTGTTTGTTTGTTTGTTTGTTTTTAATCCTGTATTAAAAGAAGTGAAACTTTAAAAAAGAACAGCAAAGATCCTGCATTAAAAAAAATCCTAATTTTCAGCTTCTATGAAAAAGAAAGGAGAGAGAGAGAGAGAGCGCGAGCAGAAGAAGACTGGGAAGAAGGAGGAGGAAGAAGAGGAGGAGAGAGCAGCTGTACTGGAACTGTGGACAGCTGGGGCTGCACAATCTAGGCCCTTTGCTAGACAAAGCAAAGAGGATCTCCAACCCACAGCTCCTTCCACCATTGCTATTTGAGCATGCATTTCAGTGTTGTGCTTATCGTGCACAGAAGTGTTTCTCTGTGCCTCTGAATCTACAAAATTTGGAAAACAAAACACATACCCACAGGGGCTTTCCTGGCAAGTGGAAAACGCATCTTTTTGGAAGCAAGGAATAATGTTGATGCTTTCCGCACAAAGCCCCAGCACCCCAGGCTCATTTGCATTACCTACTCCCATCTTACTGGTTTTGTTGCCTCTCTCTGGGAAAGTTGAGGAGTGGAAATGAGAAGACAGTCTGCAACTGTTCTTCCAAACCCTTCATAGTTGTTGCTGTTGTAGGCATCGTCCTCCTCTTCTTCCTCCTCCTCCCACTCCTCTTCCTCCCACTCCTCCTCCTACACCTCCTCCTCCCTCTCCTCTTCCCTCTCCTCCTCTTCCCACTCCTCCTCCTCCTCCCACTCCTTCCTCCTCCAGTCATGGGATTACTTTAGTACCAGTGTGGCAGGAGTTCTATAGTCTTCAGCCCATTCTTGTTTCCTTGCCTGTAGCAAACTTAGCAAATCTCATCCATCAGTCTTCAAAGGGGGTAGGATTTGGGAAGCTAACCTTTAGCTTGTTTGCTTCGAATGTTAAGAGCATGAGTTTCTATTTCTGTCTCTTCCACCGTTCATAGGCATTAGGAAATACAGGCTCAGACAGGCAAACAACTTGCCCAAAGGGTGGGAATGAAACATCTTGCCCTTGCTTCATTTCCTGGGAAGGACAAGGATCTCTTTGACCAGGATGCCTGCGATATGTGTGCATGAAGGCCCTCTAGTTCTAATCCCACTGGCTCTTTGCAGGTTGCTCCTTGTCACCCCATCTAGCCGGTGGTGCACGGCAGAGAAAAAAGCCAGGTGACTGCAGCCTGATGGGATGTCCTCTGCCAACACGGCCTGACCATAAAAGCCAGGTCCTGAAGTCCTGAGATCACCAGCTGCTTAGGAATAAGGACAATGTACTGGCTAGATTTTGTGTCAACTTGACACAGCTGGGTTATCACAGAGATCAGTTAGGGAAGTACCTCCATGAGATCTAGCTGTGGGGTATTTTCTCAATTAGTGATCAAGGGGGAAAGTCCCCTTGTGGTGGGACCATCTCTGGGCTGGCAGTCTTGGGTTCTATAAGAGAGCAGGCTGAGCAAGCCAGGGCAAGCAGGCCAGTAAAGAACATCCCTCCATGGCTTCTGCATCAGCTCCTGCTTTCTGACATGCTTGAGTTCCAGTCCTGACTTCCTTGGTGATGAACAGTAGTATGGAAGTATAAGCCGAATAAACCCTTTCCTCCCCAACTTGCTTCTTGGTCATGATGTTTGTGCAGGAATAGAAACCCTGACTAAGGCAAATTGGTACCAGCATAATGGGGTATTCCTGTGACAACCTGACCATGTTTTGGGGAGGAATGTGGAAGGACTTTGGAACTTTGGGTCCGAAGATCTACTCAGTGTTAAGAACTCTGTGAGATGTTGTGTAGGAGCTTGGGAGATAATGTTGAGAACAGTGCAGAAGATGGAGGCCTGGCTTGTGAAATTTCAGAGGGAAGATTAAAGACTCTTTTCAGGGCCATTGCTATTTTGATTGTGAAGATTCTGTGGTTCTGGTTAGCTGGGGCTGAAGAATCAGCTGTGATTAACAAGATACCAGAACTACTAAAGCAAAACCTTTGCATTACTGGGATTATTGATGCTGTTTAGCTGGAACTAAGAAATTAGCGGTGATTAAGAAGAGACCAGCATCATTGAGGTGACATCTTCTGGGAAGTGTTTTCTGAGAGCACAGAGGCTGTGTTCCAGAGATAGCCTTGTGCTGTGGCTGGACTTGGTAATGTGTAAGAGTTACCCAGGTAGTACTGGTTTTGAAGTCATGAAGGGGTCATGCAGAGCAACTGAGGCCAGGGAAGAACTGTGAGAGGCCATGGAAGGCCATTGGTGAAAGTACAGCCTTAGTTGCAATTGATGGCCCAGGACTGAAGGGGTCATGCAAAGGAGTTGAGGCTTGGCACCATGAAGAGAGCCTATGAGAGGCTAGTGTTGAAGCCTAGTTACAGCAGAAGACAGCAGCGTTTTTGAGATGCCAGTACCATGAGATGACCACCAAGAACAGCAGCAGCAGTGGAGTACAGGCAGCTGGATCCTAGAAGACAAGGTGTGTGCTACAAAGGGCATGGCTGGAGAAGTGACCCAAGCCCTTGGAGGAGCCCAGGAGATCATGAGTTGGATCCCAGACATTGGATAGTTGGAGTTTGATTTTTGCTTTTGATTGTGACTGTGCCCTGATATGTTTCCCTCTTGAAGGAAGAAAATATTTTAGTGGATCCCACAGTTAAGAGACTTTTAATTGTAAAATGACTTTGGATACTGGATATTTTAAAATGATTGAACTTTTAATATGTAAAGACTGTGGGACTTTTATTTAAGATCTTGGGGATGAGTAAGAACTAAGGGTTGAGGCTTACTAGTGATGTATTTGTACGTCAAGTTGACAAGGGGTCAATTGTACTGGCTAGTTTTTGTGTCAACTTGACACAGCTGGGTTATCACAGAGATCAGTTGGGGAAGTACCTCCATGAGATCTAGCTGTGGGATATTTTCTCAATTAGTGATCAAGGGGGAAAGTCCCCTTGTGGTGGGACCATCTCTGGGCTGGCAGTCTTGGGTTCTATAAGAGAGCAGGCTGAGCAAGCCAGGGCAAGCAAGCCAGTAAAGAACATCTCTCCATGGCTTCTGCATCAGCTCCTGCTTTCTGACCTGCTTGAGTTCCAGTCCTGACTTCCTTGGTGATGAACAGCAGTTTGGAAGTGTAAGCCGAATAAACCCTTTCCTCCCCAACTTGCTTCTTGGTCATGATGTTTGTGCAGGAATAGAAACCCTGACTAAGACAGACAGCTAGAAGCTGCCTCTGCTTCTGGCTCCACAGTGCTACCTGGATCTCAGCAGAAAGGTCTAGGGAAGGAAATGAATGCCTGTTCTAGAGCTGCAGTGTGATGTGGACCCCTTTAGTAACACATGGAGGTTGCACAGTAACCATTGTCATCTGAAGTCTCACCTTCCATGATGTTTACTGGTAACTGTAGTTTGAAAATGCTACATGGAAAACTCCAGAGATAACCAAAAGTCAAAGGCTTGAAACCCCACATTCTTCTGAGTAGCACAATGAAATCTTGCAGCGTCCCTCACATGATGTAAACGACCCCTTTTTCCCGTGTTTCAAAGAGTTGCCCCATTAACCGCTATGGTACTGCAGTCTTTTGTTCAATTAACCTTTACGTGGGTGACCTCATTTATGTATGATATTCCCTTCTCCTCATCTACTCATGTAAGCATTGTATCACATCATCACAAAAGGTGTTATTGCTCTATAAGGTATTCAAAGAGAATAATTGCATGACTTTTATTGTATGTCATAGTTGGTCTATTATTACTTATTAGTCTCTTACTATGCCTGGTTTATAAACTTTATCAAAGGTAAGTTTCAATAAAAAGGATACCCACATATGATTTTGTACTATCTATGATTTAGAGCATCTTATGGGGATAAGAAGGTAATAGTGTGCAAACATCCTCAGAAAAGAGAAAACCTACACAATTGCTATTAGTGGGAATAAAGTGCAGGCCAAGCCTTGGACTCTGAGATTCTGCTTATCAGTCGCTGTCACTGGGTCTACTCAATGAGGACATACTGTGTAGCATGTTCTTAGACAAATGCAGTATTCCTTTCACCCCTATCGATGAATTACTACTATATATCAGGTTCTTAGACAAATGCAGCACTTCTACCCTCCCTGTCTATGAGTACCTACTGTGTGTCGGGTTCTCAGATGAATATGGCAGCACTGATGTAAACACTGATGTAAACGACCCCTTGACAGAGATGATTCTTTGCTGTGTGTGAATCCTATCAGAAGAAAATCCCCAGGAAGTTCTGAGACTTCTGTACCTATAGCTGTAAGTCAGGGTGGAAACAGCCTGCCATCAACTGGATGTTTGTGTTCCTCTCCCAAATTCAGATTGAAAGTATAACCACTGCTGTGATGATGCTGGGCACATGATCTTTGGGCTATATAATTAGATTGGGTTCATAAGGGTGAAGCCTTTCTGACAGCTGTCAGGAAGAGGAGATAGCCAGACCCAAAGGCTGCTGGACCTGTGTCTTCCCACCATCCAGAACTGTGAGAAATAACTGATCTTCAAGCTACCTCATCTTACAGGACACTGCTACAGCAGACCAAGTTAAGCTATGACCCATGGACATTCTTTGGTTATAAACTCACCAATTATACTTCTCTAGAATGACCTGTAATCAAAAGTGCCCTTCAGAAATTTGGGACAAAAGTTCTGTCTAGAATATAGACTGATGGATGCTCGCTTCAGGTTCCAGAAAGTAGTAATAACACCTCAAGCTTCTAAGAACTCCTAGTCCTTTATTAAGCACTTTAGAATTGTTATCATTTGTTTAAATCACACAACACTGGATGGAAGTTTCTTTCGACACGTTTTATCTATTAACCATGTGAGAGGTTTGGAGAAAAAAATAAATGTTTCCCAAGGTCGCCCTTGGGTAACATCTATGGAGAGAAGACACTGGCAGGTTTCAAAGCCTCACTCTGTTCCCCACAGTGCTGAGGAAGGCTGCTTGAATTTCAGACCATTGGATCTGTTGGCTTCTGGGTAGCAGTTTATATCAGCTGCAAACATGGTTTCTACAGCTGTCTTCCTGAAGAATATACCAGAGTGAACTTCCTGCAGCCATATCTTCCGGATGACTGACAGGCCTGGTGGCAGTAAGTCCAGGTTGACCTATTTCAGTTTGACAGCTACATTCTGACACATTTAAAAGTGAATACAGAAACTGAATATAAATAATAATAATTTATAATATTCTAAACCCAAGATGAACCTTAAAAATCAGTGCATAGGCTTAATGTGGTAGGTTCTCTCTGTCTCTGTCTCTCTCTCTGTCTCTTTCTCTCTCTCTCTCTCTTTCTCTCTCTCTCCAAGAAAAGTTATAGAACTTTCAAGTCAGGAGAATTAAAAAGCTGTAATTAAAATAATTGTATATCCTAAAGATCGATGGCATCTCACAAAGAGAAACTGAAGCAGTGTTTGACCAGAACATCAATACCTAGTAAGCAATATGATTTCAAAATATGCTTGTTAGAAGCACCAATACCTCCGTTAAATAGATACTGAAGTGTTTCATTAGGAAAACTGTCAAGCAGTTTCTGAAGAACTGAATGGATGCTTTCTGCAGCTCCAGGATCTTCAACACATGGGGTGTCTTGTTTCCTCTTTCCCACACCTTCTCTAACTCAGGAAAATTATGAGGCAAATCCCCTCAGTCAGGGCTTCTCACCAGTAAATGTTTGGTGCTGTATCTGTTAAAAGACAAGAAACACTTTTAACAAATATTATATTACAACATTAACACACCACCCTAAAGTTATCACAGTTCCCTAAAATCAATATTCATCAATATTCCCTAAAATCAATATTCCCTAAATTAAAATTCCTCAATTGCATCATTGATGTATTTTCATTTCCATTATTCTTTTATTAATAACCTTTACTCTTTTTTAAAGATTTATTTATTTTATGTCTGTGAGTACGCTGTCACTGTCTTCAGACCCACACCAGAAGAGTGCATCAGATCTCATTACAGATGGTTGTGAGATACCATGTGGTTGCTGGGAATTGAACTCAGGACCTCTGGAAGAGCAGTCAGTGCTCTTAACCACTGAGCCATCTTTCCAGCCCACCTTTACTCTTTTTAACCCTTTGAAGTTATTTTTCTCAAGATCCAAATAAGTTCCATATCCTTTTTTCTGTTTGTTGTTGCTAAGGAAACCAAGTCGAGTCTCAGGGTGCGAGTCCCTCACAGTGGCTTCACGTCAGGGATGGGATCTGTAGAACACGGTTTCCCCGGCATCCTTTCCTCCCACCGCACCTTTACATGGGTATCCGAAGCTGTAAGGACATGCGCCCCTAATTTTGTTTTTGGTATATCTGTAAGGAGGTATGCAATGTCTGGCTGTCTCTAGTTATTATTTGATGGCTTAGCTTTCATCATGATCAGCACTTTTGATATCTCTGTCCCACATTCTAAAACCATGCACCCCCCCACACACACAAATCCTTAAAAATGGTGACTCCGAGATGCTAGCTGTGCCTTCTCTTCCACATTTGAACTATTTTATTTCAAGGAAGAATAATGCTTTCTGTTCACCCCTCAGTGTGTTCTTCAGTGACTTAAGCATAGTAGGTAACCGGAAATGAATGGGCAATAGAGACTGCAAGAACTTCTTTTGCTTGTTTTGGCTAATATCCACTTATTAGTGAGTATATGCCATGCATATCCTCTTGGGTCTGGGTTTCCTCACTCGAGATGATATTTTCTAGTTCCATCCATTTGCATGCAAAATTCAGGATGTCCTCGTTCTTAAAAGCTGAGTAGTATTTCACTGTGTAAATGAACCACATTTTCTGTATCCATTTTTCTGTCATGGGACATCTAGATTGTTTCCAGATTTGGCTATCACAAATAAGGTTGCTATGAACATAATAGAACACATGCCCCGGTGGCATGGTAAGACTTCTTTTGGGTATTCCCAAGAGTGGTATAGCTTGGTCTTCAGGTAGATCTATTTCCAATTTTCTGAAGAATCTCCAGATTAATTTCCAGAATGATTGTACCAGTTTGCAATCTCAACAACAATTGAGGAGTGTTCCTCTATACAGCCCACAGGACTCAAAAAGCTAAACAAGATGAAGTGCCCAAGTGAGGACCCCTCAGTCCCACTTGGAAGAGAGAAGAAAGGAATCACAAGTGGGGAGCGAGGGAGGGACTTGGGAGGGAAAGTGGACAGAGTTTGGAAGAGGAGTGGGAGGGGGGAGAAGGGAACCTGACCTGGTATTGGGTGAGGGAAAAGGTCTGAAGCCCTGAGGGCCAGCAGAAAGAATATAAACAGGAAACCTCAGAAAATAGGAGATTGAGGGTTCCCCAGAATACACCAGAGACCTGAGAGGTGAGAAACTCCCAGGACTCACAGGGAGGGACCTTAGATTAAATGCCTGACAGTAGGGAGAAGGAACTTATAGAGCCCACCTCCATCAGGAAAACAGGACATCAAGTGAGGGATGGGGTTGCCATCCCACAGTCACATCTCTGACCCATAATTGTTCCTGTCTGAAAGAATTATAGAGATGGAAATGGAGAGGATCTTGAGGAAAAGAAGGTCCAGCAACAGGCCCAAAGTGGGATCCAGCTCAAGGGGCGGTCTTAAGGCCTGACACTATTACTGAGGCTATGGAAAGCTCACAAAAAGGGATCTATCATGATTTCTCTCCAAAAGACCCACAAATCAACTGAACGAGTCAGATGCAGATATTTGCACCCAATGAATGGACAGAGGCAGCTGACCCCTGTTGTTGAATTCAGGAAGGCTGAAAGAAGCTGAGGAGAAGGGCGACCCTGTAAGAGGACCAACAGTCTTAATTAATCTGGATTCCCGATATCTTTCAAACACTGGACCACCAAACAGACATCATACACTAGCTGATATGAGGCCCCCCAACACACATACTGTAGAGGACTTCTGGATCTATGTTCATTCAGAGATGAAGCACCTAATCCTCAAGAGACTGGAGGCCCCAGGGAGTTTAGAGGTCAGGTAGGTTGGGGGGTGGGAGCATCCTTGTGGAGACCCGGTGGGGTGGGGAAGAGGTGTGGGATGAGGAGCAGTCAGAGGGTGGATGGGGGCTGTGTGTCGGGGAATGGAATATGGAGTGTAAAAAAATGAATTAAAAGTAAAAAAAAAATTTTAAAAAATAAAGAATTTCTTTTACAAAACCCTCCCTCGCAGTTCTGAGTGCATCAGACAAACACCTGAACCCATAAAACAAATGAGCAGCACAGGACGGCAAGGAGCTCCCATTCAGCAGGGGTCCATGAGGCTGTCACTTACATAGCACATAATCTCCCAGGGGTCCTTTATTTTTTAGCATGATGAAGGAGCTGTGGTACCAGGCTCTCCCAGTCTTTTCTTCCTCCCTACACAATCTACTTCTGCGTTCACTTTAAGAGACTCCATACATACCCCCTAGCTGACTAACTATATCCCATTTGATCTATCAAAACTCAAAACATCCCATATACACATATAGCAAATAGTGTAAACGTTTTCTTCTAGGCATTCAGGGAGAGAGCTATGTCTGTGGGCAGATATAGAAACCTCGGCAGAGTCAGAGGCACCCTAGAGGCCAGCTTTTATAAGTGTGTTTCTAAATGTCCTCATCTTTTTTTATCAGTACCCATTATTTCCTCCCCAGTTTTAGACTAATTTCATCACAGTTGGTTCGTATAGTCCTTCAGGAGATACAGCAGGGCTACGCACACATATGGCAGGAACTTTCTGATGTTTGCTGCACAGCTAGTTTTCATTATGTAGATGCAACCTGTAAGTGTGTACTTGAATGTATATAAGGGAGCATAGTTAGAAAGGAGCACACATATTTTCTTTGCAACTTAGGTTTTAAACACTATCATTACTGATAGGTGTGACATATTCTGGCACTTTCTTTTCTGTTCTACTTCTTTGTACAAAAAAAAAAACTAAAATAAAAATGCTGGTTGTGACCCACTAAATGTATTTTAAAATGTACAGGTGGGTCATAACTTTCATCTTGAAAGGCACATCCCACAGTGAAGGCAGAGACTGAAGACATAAAAGCAATGTTCTTGGGCACCAGACACATTCCAGCTGCAAGTTATTCACCTAGAAAGAAATGAGCGTCGTGCACTGTGGGTGGGGTCGGAAACTGGAACAGCACTGTATTTCCCGGATGACAGGACATTCCTGTCTGACCCAGATGATCAGAGAAGCCCTTTGTGTATAATTTGTGATCAGGTGATTCTGAGAAGTAAATTAAGACCCCACAGACATCCATCAAGGAGAGAGGAGCCCATGGGCCCACAGCAATCTGTCTGGACCCTGTCTTTCCTATTGTGGCCTTGATAGATCTGCACTTCCAAACAATAACTGTTCATCACACCAACCCAGTTCTATTTGTCCAGCTCGGCAGAGCACACTGTGCTCTCTGAAGCCACAAAGGGGAGGAAATATTCCCTCCCACACTCCTGGATGATGAATTTTCCACCTCTACATAAAACTCCCTGTATAGGGCATGGCTTCTGGCTTTTTGACTCCCTACTATCCGACAAAAGAACTGGGTTGAAGACCAACAATAATATTGCTGCCACAGTCAACTCTGACTACCAAATATTTTTTCATCTCTATCCTTATAAAGAGTTTCTAGTTCTAGAGAAGGGGGTGGTGGTCGGGGGAGAAACAGAAAAACAAAGATAAGGGGAAAGGAAAATCCACACAATATCAGTAAGTTTACTCTTGGGATTGAGTCACTTTCTCAAATGATGTTTTCACAGCATAAATTTTTTATGCGTTGTGCTCAGATTTTAAGTTGTTTGGGCAGAAATAAAAACTTCCCTCCAGCTTTTATTCAGCACCCACAGCGAGCTTTTCTTCCAACACATAGACACACAAACACAAACACAAACACACACACACACACACACACACACACACACACACACACACACGTATCAATACAACTAAAAAGTGATTTCTCTTACAACTAGGCTCCCACACCAAGAACAGACAACCTCAACGTGTCCATGTATGAATTTGCTAATATTCTGGGTAACTGTTAGAAACTAATAATCCATGAGTCATGAAAAAAAATTAAAAAGATTATTCTGATGTTTGTTTATTGTGAGTTAGATTTGCAGGAAAATAAAATCACTCTGGCATCTAAAACTGCACACACTCACATTCTCTTGTATGAATTAATTATACTTAACTACTTTCTAATGTCCTGATTAATTATTTCCTGTTCCAGTCAGTTGATTGTGCATTTTGATATGAAACCTGCATCTCGATGAGAGTCTTGGACCTATTTCTCATCTTGCTTCAGGCCCCCCACAGAGCTGATCTGAACAAATAACTTCAAAGGAAGCCTGTATCTTCAACAGCACTCCAGGAAGGCTATATCACACACAGGTGGACACACCGTATTTTTGGTCCAGGGCATGGAGTCACCACTTATACACAGGCAACAGTGAGCAGGGGATTTAATGCTTTTGTACTATTTGTGAGAAATAAGATTTCGTCCTGTACAAACACTGAGGACTTACCGCCCACCAACATGACCTTGGATGTGTACAGTAACCAGTCTTAGACGTTAGAGTGGACAAAGCCGTGCAGGTCTTGGAAACTAACCGAGAGAGGCTAACAGTAGCTATTTTTTCCTCCACTGCAGTTGTAGCATCCCTAAACATGCTATGAGGCAATACAAACATATTACCTGACAGTTCTGTGTTCGGTGTTCTAAAATCAAGATGTCAACTGAGTTGCGTTTCTTCCATAGGCTCCAGTACAGAATCTGTTTTCTTGTCTTTTCCAGCTTCTAAAGGATGTCACACTCCCAGCAGAATAGCATCTTTAAATCTTCAACTTGGGACCCATACCCTCCTCTCTTCCTATTATTACCTCCTTTCCGTATATGGACTTTTGTGATTATACTGGGCCCAGATAATCCACTCCCCTACTAGAAATCTCTTAATTCAATCACATCCACAAGGTGTCTTTATAACATAAGATCACATTTGCAGGTTGTAGAGATTAGAATGTGTATGGTTTTAGGTGGTGTGATGGCTTGAATGTCTTCTCCAAACTCACCATCTTGAAATGTGATGGCCATTGTGATGGTATGGCCTTTGGAGGGACTAGTTGATTATTCAAGGGTAGGTGAATAAAAGAGGTGGGGGATGCGTTAGTTGTTTGTTTGTTTGTTTGTTTTTTTTTGATAGAAGAAAGGGGGACTGGAGAGAGTCTCAGAGGTTAAGAACACTGACTGATGATCTTCCAGAGGTCCTAAGAGTTCAATTCTCAGCAACCACATGGTGACTCACAACCATCTGTAATGGGGTATGATACCTTTCTGGTGTGTCTGAAGACAGTGATAATGTACTCACATACATAAAATAAATAAGTAATTATTTAAAAATAAGAAACCAGACAAAAGCAACTAAAGCAAAGAAGAGTTGACTCGAGGCTTGCGGTTTGAGGATAGAGTCCACCACTGCAGAAAAGGCATGGTGACAGGAGCATGGGACAGCTAGCCATATTGCATCCACAGACAGGAAGCAGAGAATGGTGGATCCCAGTGTCCAGATCACTTCATATTTCTCTTATTGTTGTTGTTCATCTGGGGACTCCAACCCGTGGAATGGTTGTGATCACACACAGGATGAGTCTTCCTACCTCAATTAACCTAATCTAGAAACTCTCTCACAGACATCCCCAAGGATGTCTCCTGGTGGATTCTAGTTCCAATCAAGTTGGGAATCAATATCAATTATCAAAGGAACTGGGTGCTCTTCACCCTGTGTGTTCCGTCACTATGAGATGGTGTTTGTCACAGCATCAAGGATGTAGCAAGAAAAGTGACAGCACCAGATATGGCCTCTAGCTCCTGGACTTCTCAACCTGTGTGTTGTGACCCCCTTTGGGTGTGGTTGTCAAAGAAATCTCTCATGGGGGCCACATATCATATATCTTGCTTATCAGATATTTACATTATTATTCATAACAGGAGCAAAATTACATTTGTAAAGTAATAACAAAAATAATGTTATGGTTGGAAGTCACCATGAAGAACTGTATTTAAGGGTCGCAGCATTGAACCTTTATGCTTTGGAGCCATAAAACGAGCAAAGTGTTTATAATTTATCTAGTCTGTGATTTTTGTTATAGCAACACAAAATGGACTAAGATGAAGGCCTTCATGCTACCCACACATTAAGTATAAGACCAAACAGGACTGAGTAAACAGAAGGCCAGAGCCTAGGGTTATGTAGCCACGTCTATTCAGGTCCTACCAGAGAGGAGCAGATGTCTGACGGTATGAATTGCTATGTGAAGATGACTTCAATGATACCCCAGGTTGACTCTTGCCTTTTCCCTGATTATGTGTGGATTTACATTCAGCTTCCCTTACAATCCCTACAATCACTGACAATCCACTATCTTAGCCTGTTTTGCACTGTTGTAACAAAATGTCTGGGAATGAGTAATTTATGAAGAGAGATTTACTTATTTGAGCTCTAAAGGCTAGAAGTCCTAGGTAGAAGACCCACACCTATTGAGGATCCCCTTGTTGTGACATATGCTGTTAGAACACAGAAGGATGAGCTATCTTCTATGCATGAAGAGAGAAAGTACCTAGACTCGTTCTTTATTGAGAATCCACTCTGGCCACAGCCACCCTATTCCTGCTCGGTTAACATTCTTTTTATTCCTGAGGGCCGAGCAGTCATGACTTTGCCATTTCACTCTCACTTCTCAACATTGTGCTGGAGACTAAAAGCCCGTGAGCTTTGGGGAACCACGGCACTATGGTTTTAAATTAGCTAGTAGGTATGGGGAGGCCTAAAGATAGCAGGAAAGCCACCCGAGAGAGTATGGGCAATAGGACTCAACTACTAAATTAACACGCTGTTGATGTTATCAAATCATGTAGTAAACACATTACGCTTGGGGAAAGGAGTGAAGAATCAGGCCAGTTAATGAGCTTAGGAGCATAGAAGTGGGGGTCACCCTGTGCTCCAACGTTGCTCCTTCTCTTGACAAGCCCACTGAGCCTGTCCCCACGAGAGACAAGTACATCTGACACAGAGGCTGAAGTCCATAAGTCTGCAGTCATGTAACTATTTGTTCTTGACTCTGGTTCCAGGATCACCACGAAGCACTGGGATAATTAAGCTTCCCAGGGAGTCCTTTATACAGAGAGAGGGCAGGCTGTCAATCTCAGGTCTGCTTGACAGACAGACTCTGCTTCTCATAGAAAAAAAAAATTAGCAAACCGGCGTGCTGGCTTGCATATATTTATGCCTTGGGAATTTACTTAGCATGAGTCAGCACCTCTAGGCTGTCAATCTTTGATCTTCGTGACAGATACTCTAATTCTGCATGAAAATTAACAAACAGATAGGTGGGTTTATATTTATTAATGTCTTATGAGCTCAGTTAGAGGGAGGCAGAATCAATTCTGACCAGCTCACAAGTTTCTGCAAGACCTGACGGCAATGAAAATTACACCTTTGGGTTCTCCAGGCTTTGAGTTGTGCAGCTAAAAATCCTGCCCACCTTTCTCACGGATGTCACCCTTATTTGTCATTTATCTGCTCTACCACATATAGGGATCGCGTTTGCTGTGTTCACTCTTGCTCACCGAGCCCTAACACAGTGCCTGGCACAACAGTGCTTCCTGCTAAACCTCTGGTCAACAAATAAATGTGTGCCCTGACCTTCCTCCCGCTACAAGAGAGTATAAAATGGATACTACCATAATGAAAGATTCCAGAGGAGATATTATAAATTAAGGGAAAGGTCACATTCAAGATAAGACAGAGGAAGCTTTGGTGGAGTGAACAGGAAGCTGTCTCCCCAGGAGACAGCCTGTTAGACCAGCCTGTGACAGGACGAAGCTGCGGCCCTGACAGCACGGCCAAGAGGCATCGCTAACAAACAGCTGGGCACTTCTATTTGAATTTCCAGACATTATGGCAGGTCAACATGTCCCAAAGCAAGCTCAGCTTGAAAAAAAAAAAATCTGTACTCTTAAATGTCTCCCAGGCTCTTCAATTTGGCACGATTTGGGATTTCTCTCCCTTTAAAGTTCACCCTAGTTAATAAATCAACTACCCACAGGGATTTCTGACGTCACTGGCACCTCAGTTCTAAGTCCTGAACTGGAAAACCCCTGGGTATTCACCTTCAGCACCTTCTCAAGCTGGCTTCCCTGTTCTCCTTTCACTTCTGCTTCCTCTCTCTCTCTCTCTCTCTCTCTCTCTCTCTCTCTCTCTCTCTCTCTCCTCTTCTCTTTCTTCCCCATTCTGTCCCTCCTCACTCTCCTCCCTCCCACCTTCCTCCCTCCTTGTTTGTTTTTGGATTGGTTTCATTTGTTTTTCAAGACAGCAGGGTCTATCAGTGTGGTCCTGGGGTGTCCTAGATCGCACTCAGCAGACTGGCTAGCCTCAAACTCAGAGACCCACTTTCCTCTACCTCTCGAGCGCTGAGATTAAAGGTGTGCACCAGCACCTCCTGTTTTCTTCTTTTACCTTTTCTTATCTTTTTGTTTTTTGTTTTTCTTTTGTTTTTAACAAGTTCCATAAGAGCAATTCAGCTTTTGTTTTGCTTTCCTGTTTTGTGTATTTTTCCTATGGGTCAAACCCAGGACCGTGGCAAAGTCAGGAAAATGTTCTACAAGAAGACACACTCCTCCCAATCCTTAAAAAAAAAAGATAATTTAAAAGTTCAGCTCCTCCCTCTGACCCCTCTTTTGGAAGTCTTTCCAGGCTCTGCCTTCAACTGGCTGCAGAGCAATCTCTCTAACAGCTGAGGGTACAAACATCCATTCATACACACCCTACTGTTTTATACCAGAGATCCTGCTATCTTCTGTTCGCAAAGGTAATTCTTCATCTTCTATGTAGGGAAGTCCACTCTCTCTTCATGCAGACATCCAGTCTCTTCTACCCCCTAGCTTGTCAGGCTAATGAACTGCCTTTCCTTTTCCTGTCTCCGCTGAAGGTCCTTCTTGCTCTATAACCCCATGGGGGTCAAAGTAGGCATGGCACTTTTCTTTGTGGGTGGAACCTACACATAGAGGCTTGCAGAGAAGAAACTGGTGTTGGAAATTTTTAGACATCAAAGGACATTCTGACGCTAAAGCTCCAGAAACTGAGCCGGAGACAGCCTGACCTTGCTCCCTTTCTAAAGCCCTTACTTTTCTTTATTGCTCAACCTGATTAGTAATCATGGCTTTCCTATCCTGAAGGTTGGCCCAGGAGAAGCAGGAAGTCTATTAGATGCTTCCACTAGCAACTTCAGCCTCTCAGGTGAGAGAGGATCTTAGAAAATTTACACAGAGGGAAACTCCGAGAAAGTGAGTCATTCGAGCATAACGAAGAGAAAATAAGAGAATATAGTTGGCCATGGGTATTCCCAGGCACTTGCCAGAGACAGGGTGACTAACTCTCAGTGACTCACCCTAATAACTGCCAGGTGGTCCAGACTAACGTGAAATTTCTGTAGAACTGATAACTGAAGTATCCCTGAAACTGGAAAATGTATTGACATCGGGAATATTCTTTGCCAGAAACATAGACACATTTGTGTCTTTACATAAATATCAGAGTTTCCTGAATAGCAATAAACTCACAAATTATGCTGGATTCACTGGTTTCAAGTTACCAGGTAATCAATCACTCTATCCCTTGACAGTGTGGCTATCCACAATCACACTTTCTTCTTTTCTACTCTTAATTCCTAACATCAACGCTAAGATCATGTATTCCACCTTGCACATACTATAGAATGGCAACGCCTTACTGGTTTGCTTCTCATGGCTTGCTCAGACTTCTTTCTTATGAAAGGAAGAAAGAAAGAAAGAAAGAAAGAAAGAAAGAAAGAAAGAAAGAAAGAAAGAAAGGAAGGAAGAGAGAGAGAGAATCCATGGATTTTAAAGACTATTTACAGCTGGAGTCAGGGAGCTAGTTGATACAGATGCAGAGGAAGTCACTGCAAGTGGTTAGACATTAATGAAGTTATTTGGTATTCTGCTAGAGGTTGGAGGAATCAAACCAAAGCAGCAGAGACTAAAGGCTGAGGTCTGTAATGGAGACAAAGAACCATAAGTTCTTTGTAGGCACCATGTAGGCACATGTCCAGGTCTGAGTAGAAGGTTTGATGGATAGATGTTAGAGTGAACTAAGTCAAGCAGTGGGAACTACTAAACTCAAGCACCAGAGGCAGGAATTCTCTGTCTGTCAGTCCTTTGGCCACATGCATCACACAGGGTGGTCCCATGACAGATTATTGGAACCATCTTTATTGCAGTTTTACTGTTTTGCTTTCCATTGCCATGACAAACAACATGACGAAAAGCAGTTTGGGATGGAAAGGGTTTATTTCATCTTGCAGTTTATAGTCAGTCACTGATAGAAGCATGGCAGGAACTCAAGGCAGGAGCCTAGAAGTGTGGGCCATGGAGGATCATTGCTGTATTCATTACTTTTCTATTGTTGTGATAAAATATCATGGGCAGGCAATTTATAAAAGAAAGTGTTCAGATGAACTTACAGTTCTAGGGGATTAGAGTTCACGTTGGTAGGGTGAGCATATGGCAGTAGGATCAGTAGAGAGGCAGATCTGCAAGCCCTTCCCCATAACACACCTCCTCTAACAAAGCCACACCTCCCAATCCTTCCCAAACAGTTCCACCAAATGGAGACCAAGCATTCAAACCTATAAGCCTATGGAGGCCATTCTTATTCAAACCATCACAACTCCTTACTGGCTTGATCCTCATGGCTTGCTCAGCCTGCTTTATTATATAGCCCAGTACCATCTACCTTGGGTGGCATTGCCCATAGTGCCTTCCTACATAAATAGTTAAGACAATATTCCATAGACTTTCCTACAGTCCAATTTTATAGAAGCATTTTCATAATTAAGATCCCTTTCCCAGATATGTGTAGGTGTGTATGCAAATGACAAAACCAAGCAGCCCAGCTGTGTGTTGGCTGTCTTTCCTTTCATGGACTCTTCTTAAGGATGTTGACCTCTTTGTTGGTCTGGTGTGTTTGGTAAGTTCACATGATTATCTCATGTGGTTTTAATATGTCCATGTACCCATGTGTTTCTGGTGTACTTTGTTAAGTTTATAAGCAGTATCATTTTATTTGCAGGAAGAAGTTATCAGTTATTAGTTCCTTATGGTTGCTGCTGGACAGATGGTATCCACATGCACAAATGAGATGCATAGTCATTCTCTCTCAACATGAAGCCAAACTCTGCTTAATAAGATGGAGTCACTCAGGGCAAGGCACAGTGTTATAGTCACAGTCTCAAATACCTTAGAGAAAGACAGTAACTTGGAGCAGGGTACAGCCTGGTCTGCACAGTTAGGTAGTGATCCTCTCAAAAATATACTCTCTTCTAATAATTGGGACTTGAGTCTATAATCGTTTTTTGTTTGTTCGTTTGTTTATTGTTGTTTTGTTTGCTTATTGTTGTTATTTTTGTTTTTTTTAAGGGATTGTTGAAGATATAATTAAGCTAAAACTATTTAGCTTAGAAATGGCATAGAACACACCTCTCTTATAACAATACATATAGCAACCTACTGGCAACCTGGTTCCTGTACCATGCTGCACATGCCTGCTTTTAAAAATGAAAGTAAGCTATTTCCCTTAGTGATCCCTGGATAGTGCCCATTTCTAACCAAACACATCTGGAAACACATCTGGAACCTATAAGCAAGGGGTCAATTCAGACCACTTTTGGATGAATATCAATAAGGCAAACTGTGTCCTCTGAGTGAACCTTTAGAAAGAATACCTACTTATAATTAGGCATGCATATGATTAAAACCAGATGCATTATTGTTAGCTAATGAGAGAGGCAGAGACAGTTCTCTCTAAGGATGCAGCCCCTAGTTAGTTGACCACTCTCTAGCTGAGAGCCACACATCTAGGAATATTTGAGCAGCATCAATTGGTGTTGAAGGCTTAAAAATAGATGACACCGGTTTGGGTGAGTACGGAAGAGGGGACCCATCTGGAAAGAGTTTGGAGAAAGGGGTGAATGTGAACAAAACACATTCCCTGAGACTCTCAAAGAGGAAAAAAAAAAGATATGTTCCCAAAGTGGAGGGTGGGGGAAGGACAAACAGATGCATTATGGGTAGGTCTATGCACAGTAAACCAAAGTTTACATAATCTAAACATATCAACCAAAACAGAGAACCATTTGTGCTAGTATGATAGCCATTAAAAAAACCAAGCTCTCAGACCTTGTGGTAGTTTAATAAGAATGGCTCTTGTAGAATTATATATTTGAATACTTGCATTCCCAAATATGTGTACCTGTTTGAGAAGAGTTAGGAGCTGTGATCTTGTTGGACAAGGTGTGCCATTGGGGGCTGCTTTGATGTTAAAACCCATGCGACCTGCCCATTGCACTCTCTGACTCCTGTCTGTGGTTCCAGATGTGAACTCACAGCTGCTGCCTCCACCGCTTGCTGCACACTTCCTCTGCTCCACTGTCCTGCATGGACTATTATCCCTGGGGGATTGTAAGTTCAGAACGAACCTTTCATTTTATAAGTTGCCCTAGTCCTGATTTGAATAGTTTCTTTGGCACTTTGCAATCTTTATATGAGTCTTTAAGTCAACTCTTTAGATATAAACCCAGGAATACCCAACTCAGACTCTGACCAAGGGTAATATCTTGAAATGAGATTATCCTCAATTGACCAGAGGTTCCTAAATCCAATGACAAAGGTACTTGTAAGGACAGAAGAGATATCAAAGAAGCAAAGATTAGTATCATTCAACCACTAGCCAAGAGACTTCTGGAGTCATCAAAAGCTGAAAGACACAAAGACGGATTCTCCCATAGAGCCGTCAGCAGGAGAACAGCCCCATTGAAACCCTGATTTTGAACTTCAGATCTCCATAACTATTTTGAAATTCACTTCAGTTTTTATACTTGGTTATACCAGCTATAGAAAACTAATATAGACACCAAAGTATCCCTTGAAATAAGGTCTAGAATATATATCAGCCCCAGAAATACTGGTAGAGCTACCAGGCAAAAGCAGGTCACTGTAACCCAGTAGGTTTAGCATTGTGAGTGTGCCTGTGCTGTTGAATGTGCCCAGAGATACACTTGACCAATCATTTACTGGATCAGAAAGGGAGAAGGAAGACACCTAGAGAACGAAAATAGAAGAAGAAAATGAAGGAAGGCTGTTGGAAGATGACCCTGAATGGATTCTTGAAGAATGAGGAGTCATTTGGGTGAGGAAGACAGAGGTGATGTCTGACTAGCTGGACAGTTCACTGTTAGCAGTAACCAAATGGGAGGTATCAGTGTAGAGGGTCGGATGTCCAAGCAGGGGTCAGGTGTGAAAGTTGTTGTAGTCTAATAGAAGGACTGATTTCTCTCTTAGAGCAAACTATTAAGTGGGTATCGATATAGGTAAGGTGTGCAGAGATCCTTTAAGTAAGACAGGTGAAAAGGTCCCCTAGCTATTTCTGGTAACTTGTCTCTTCTGCTCAGAATCATGCCATTTTATAAACCTCCAGTTTGGTTGAAATGTGACAGTTACTAGATTCTTACCCTCCCTGTCCTCATAGCTGATTATGAACTACTGTATACCCTACTGTGAGCGTGCACTAAAACCTGCTTACCAATCGTGTTGCATAGAATACCCCTTCTGATACCTGTATCAGGAAGGACCCCACACTGTCCACAGAGCCCTCATCATTCTACTGTCTGCTTGTCTGTCTGTAGCACTGACAACTCTTCTAATAAACCTCCAATCTAAACGGACCATCCACCTCAGTATCTCCTTTGAGCCCCTAAGCCAAAACTTTTCCATGGCATTTCCATTTCTTCTCTTAGAATCATGAGATATCCCTATTAGTTTTTGTTTGACCAGAGAAATCCCATCATGGTTACACTTCAATTTAGAAGGGGGAAATCCCCTGTTCTCTTTTTATTTTTTAAGAGCTACTAGCAGCTCATGAGAGGCCCCATAAACTTGAACCGCTCATGCTCGATTTTCAGTTACGTAGCTTTATAGAGAATTCATGAAGACAGGGAACAAATCGCTTGGGTGACCACTGAATCATTAGTAGTCGGCACACTACCACACTACGTGCAGTAGGCACTCAGGAAACATTTGATCTTTAAACAGTAGCAGCTTTCACTCCAGTGAAGGAGGGAGATGGGCGTTAGATACCTCGCTGCAGCAGGCACTCCCCTGGTGCTCTTTGGAGAAGTCTGCCAATGAGGAGAACAGGTAGCCTGAGAGGCTGGCTGGTGAGGTTAGTCTGTTCTGGGAGCAAAAGAAAAGTTGAAAGATCCTTTTGATCTGAACACCAAGTAGCTTTCAGAGCAGGAAGCAGGAAAAGCAGAAGCATTGGTGATTATGTGTCATGATATGAGGTAAGAAGAATGATGTAAGTTGGAGGTTGGAAAAGAAGCATTAGATATTGGGCTCAGCCAACATCAATGTCCAGGACAGGAGGGTTTACTCTCTGAGGTCTGAGGTCTTTAGTGCTCAACACTGCCTTCCCAGTCTGTGGTAGAAATACTGTGAGTGAAATTAAAAGAGCGGAACATGGCTCTTCTAGATAAAGAGAAGGCAGATAACATGTTTAACAAAGGCTTGCTGTGATAGACCATGGGAACTATTGAGCTACAACACCCATAGAATCTTGTGTTTGAATGCTCTACCCATAGGGAGCAGCACTGTTAGGAGGCAGAGCCTTGTTGGAGGAAGTTCGTCACTGTGGGGCGGGCTTTGAGGTCTCCTATGCTCAAGCTCCACCCCCTGCGTCTCCCAGTCCCCTGCTGCTGCTGCTTTCAGATCAAGATGTAGAATTCTCAGATCCTTCTCTAGCGCCATGACTGCCTGGATGCTGCCATGCTTCCCGCCATGACGCTAATGGACTGAACCTCTAAAACTGTAAGCCAGACCCAATGAAATGTTTTCCTTTATAAGAGTTGCTGTGGTCATAGTGTCTCTTCACAGCAATAAAACCCTAACTAAGACACTTAGAAATTCAGGAATAAAGGAGGCAGACAGTTTGTGGTAGAAGACATTAAGTCAAATCATTTACTGAGCCCCCCATGCAATGTCACAAAACTTTGTGACATTGGAACCTAATAACTCTTGTACCAATTTTATAAATGAAAAGGTTCAGGCCCCAAGAGATGAAGAAGCATGGCTAAGACACAGTAATGGGTGGTAGACCAGGAGACAATTTGGGCAAGGTGACTTCCCATCCTGTACCAGGAGGGGAAGAGCTGGACATGTGAATATTTTCTTCTTTTGAAAGATTTATTTATTTTTCTATTTTATGTGCATGATGCTTTTGCCTAAATGTATGCCATGCATACTATCTTCCTGCATGGTGCCAGAGGTCAGAAAAGGGTTCCATGTTCCCTGAGACTGGAATTATGGGTAGTTGTGTGCCACCCACCATATAAGTACTAGGAAGCAAGCCTAGTTCTTCCAAAACAGCAAGAAGCACTCACTTTAAATGTCTGAGCCACCTCTTCAGCTTCCTCTGTTATTTTTCTTACTCTTTTTAGGTCTAGATCCCAGACAGGGCTCATCTCTATTTTGTTTTATTAAGAGTACAGTCTAGGGAGCTGGTGAAATGGCTCAGCGGGTAAGAGCACCCGACTGCTCTTCCGAAGGTGATAAGTTCAAATCCCAGCAACCACATGGTGGCTCACAACCATCCGTAACAAGATCTGGCTCCTTCTTCTGGAGTGTCTGAGGACAGCTACAGTGTACTTACATATAATAAAATAAATCTTTAAAAAAAAAAAAAGAGTACAGTCTATTACACAATTATGCCTGCCTTTCACAGCCCTCCCACCCCCATCTGCTGTATGATCCTCATAGCCTGGCCAGCAGTGGATAGATATGCTGAAGTCAGCCTATGACTTTGAGATTAATTACTGCTCGTATTCATTTAACAAAAAGCAATCCCTGTTGGATGCTATCCATTTGAGCTTTTCAGACTCTCTCTCATGTGGGGGCTGAGCATGAATTATTGAGACACACTCACCAGTAAGACGGTGACATTCAGAAATGTAGTAAGGAGACAACGAGGCAGCAAAGGGCACAGTAAAGTCAGTGAGTGTAGAATGGGTGTTGAAACGGGGAATGGCTGGACTACTACAATAAATTCTGGAACAGGAAAGATATGACAGGCTTCGTGAGCTCTGGGCTCAAACAAGCTGCAACCTGGATAATTTTTATCTTTGAATTATTAAGAGAGACTGGATTATCGCTTTGTCCCAGGCTCTCTGAATCAGAAAGACAAAAGTGACCACTGTGACAATGATTATGACTAAAAAAAAAAAAAAAAAAAAAAAAAGAAATACCAAAACTTGACCTTGGGGGGTTAACAGGTTCTAATAATGCTGTAGAATCTCCAGCTACATCCAGCAAAGGGTCCTGTTTACAGCAGTTACAGACCACATTACTTCCATTTGTGACTTCTAGGCCAAGGCCCTGTGGCCATGAACTGACCTTTTCAATATATCTCTCCTTGTCTCAGAGATGAGCAACAGGTTTGCATCCATTCCAGCAAAGAATCTTCCAGAACAGTGTTTGTCAACCTCCCTAAGGCTATGACCCTTTAGTACAGTCCCTCATGATGTGGTGACCCACAACCATAAAATTATTTTCATTGCCACTTCATAACCATAATTTTACTACTGTTCTGAGTGGTGATGTAAATACATGATACACAGGATATCTGATATGCAGGATATCTGATATGCAGAATATCTGATATGTGACCCCTAAGGGGTCATGACCCACAGACTGAGAACCACTGTTCTAGATGATAATCTAGAAGCACCATCTAAATGTAGTTTGGTGCCAAATGGTTATAGAGAAGCAACTCTTCTTTGAGATCACCACATGCATTTGGAAAGCTTAAGACACTTGGAAGTAGGTGAAAGACCAACCCCTCAGGGGATGTGCTGACAGAAAGAGTTAGGTATGAGGAAGTCAGTGGAGGAAGGAACAGGGACGCTTTCCTGACTACAGTAAAGGAGTTGTCATTAACGTAGGCCCTTGGCCTTGAGGAATCAACATGATGCTTGAGACCAGAGCTAAAGCAGGGCTGTGGGACACAAGGACAAGGCCTTCCTTTTGCCCTTTTATATGGTGGATTTCAGACACCCATTTAAACAAATGCTGAGTTTATTTAAAGGATAATATTCTAAAGGTTACTGAACTGTAGGGCTAGGCAGCATTCAAGTCTAGAGTTACTTCCATTTTTTTTTTGAGGCATTATAACAACAGGAACCTGAACAGTGATTTCCTTTGCCTAGGAGCTATTTTCTTTCCCTCAGTATTTGTGGTCCAGTCATCTGTAGCCACAATATTAGCATCAGAGGGACATGAGGGGATTATAGGAACAGCGGGTACAGTGCACAATAGACTTCTCTCTAGTTCCAAAACAGGAGTTTCTGTTATTTGAGGAAGGATGAGAAAGAGAACATAAGTTCCTTGTACTCCCATGGATCAAGCTTCTCCAAGAAAAGGAAAATCTTCACACTCCTCTCTCCCTCTATTCCCACCATCTGGGCCTGACCTGCATTGCCCAAGGCTGGGGAAGCAGCGGTCTGTATGAGTTCTTCCTATGTGTTGGTTTGTACACACTTTAAGAATTATTTATTAGATAGATAGATAGATAGATAGATAGATAGATAGATAGATAGATAGATAAACTGTTGCTGTCCTCGGACGCACCAGAAGAGGGCATTGGCTCCCATTAAAGATGGTTGTGAGCCACTATGTGGTTGCTGGGAATTGAACTCAGGGTTCTTAAGTGCTGAATCATCTCTCCAGCCTCTTGTACACACTTTACATTGAGTTCTGTGTCTGGTAAAACTAGTATAGTATCAATTGCAGAGGAGACAGGATCAAGTGAGACGATTTAGTACCCGACACTACACTTGCATAACATATTTCAATTATTAACATGGTAGCTATCTGATGCTTGACATTATTTTGAGTTGCTCAGCAAACTCAAAATAAATGCTTCGTGGAGGTCCCTTACTCTGAGCTCTTAATCGCCTGCTGAGCATCCCCAACCTGTGTATAACCTCATCCCCTCCTTGCAAAGACTTCCAATATGCAACACAGATAAAAAACCAGGAGAGCCTTTCAAATTCCCCATGGCAGACCCCATCAAGTATTTTCGCACTGCAAACATACAGAGTACCTCGTGATAGAATATTCTATTATATTTTCCTGAAAGGCTATTTTAAAATATTCATCCACCCTACTTAGTAAAAGGGAACCAGTTTGCAAAGCAGATGAACAAGGCTGTGAAGCTCTCTCTTGAGCCACAGAGGAATGCGGGCCTGTGGAAATTTATTATGTGAAGTTCATGAGGCCGCAGGATCTTGGTGATGGCAGTTAAACATTAGCGAGGACTGTGCCGAAAGCGAAGCTGATGCATATAGGAACGAGTGAGCCCCTGTGCTGTCTTTCTGCTCTTTTCAGAAAAGATCATAGCATACTAATGGGAGGTACCTCTGATTCTTCCTAGGCGGCTGCCAACTGAGTTTGAACACACTACCCTTCACTCCCCCACACTGGTCTATTTGGCTGGAGTACAGTGAATTTTAACAGGATCTTTCCCACCATCCTTCCCTCCCTCTCTCCCTTACTTTCCCTTTTGATTTATTAATTCACTCAAGAATGTTTGTGCTCTCCCACAACAGGTCAGGCTGGTACTTACTTGTGTGAATTTTCTAAGCAGGGAGGACACTGGATGATGGTAAATTAGAAGTTGCCATGGCAAGTGAGAAGAGACTAGCCCTTGCCTTGTCTGTGTGGGGCAAAGGCTCCTAAAGGAAGAAATCTTCCCCTAAGAGCCAAATGAGTCCTCCAGTCTGCAAGAACTGGACGGCGACAGTGATGTGTGTTTGTCAGGGGCTGTGGAAAGAGTGTGTGAAGCTCTTCTGAGTTAGTAGCAGGCAGGAGGACCCCATAACCTACACTATAACTGCCTTGTGCCCTTCTGGCAAGCCATCTCTACCGCATCTGTGCTGAGAATGACCTGCTCATAGGTAATATTACACTGGCCACCTCCTGTCATGATCAGAGGAGACTTTGTGATGTCATCTGACCTTGATTCTAACTAGTCACTTCCAGTCTGCACAAATGGAGGTCTCAGCTCTGAGAAGCAGAGCAGCTTGACCTAATGTCAGTGCTCTGAAAGGTGGAGTTGGAAGCAAAACCTGGGACATTCCTTTTCTAAAACACATACTCTTTGTGTAATACACAAAAGGTGGCCTTTGGTTCATCATCAGGTCTGAAAATGTGACCATCAAGCAGGTGCCAGAAATTCCTCTAGGGGATAAAGATTTCACCTTAGAAAAGAGTGTGATTCTTTTCCTTTGTTTCCACTGGAAAAAAGAGACATGGAGCAAGGTCTGGAACACTGAAAACGCTTAAAACAAAAGCAAGGGAGGGGGAAGACCAACTGCTTCATAAAGATGTTTTTTCTGTTTACATTATGAATACTTTCATATCTTAAGTTCTTTGATTTCTTAAGCAAATATACTGTAAAGAAATACTTATTTTTTTTTTTAAGTAAAGCTAAGACTCCTTGGAAGGGACAACCTTACTTTGTCAATAACACAAGAATATTTTACTAAAATATTTACTTTCCTTTTAAATTGTTTGTACATGTACATTTCTGGATGGGAGTGTGTGCATATAATATAGATGTCTATGGAGGCCAGAAGTATTGGATATCATAGAGCTAGAATTATAAAGGGCTGTGAGTTGCCAGAGTGGATGCTGGAAATCGAACAACACAGCTCTTTTGGAATAGCCATCTGTGCACTACACACTGAGCCATCTCTCTTGCCCTTAGTAGGATACTTGTGCTCTGACAAGTGAAACAAAGGAAGTGGACCAAGTCAATGAAGTTAAACATGGAGAGGCAGACACTGAGGCTCAAAATCGACAGCCTTTCTCCAGGTTCTCAGAATGGACAGAGCTCACTATAAAGATCTACAAGTCTTCATTCTCTGAGCCTGACTCACATTTTTGCTGGACACTTGTTCAGAGTTGTGTGGTTTTTTTTTTTTTTCCTACCCTCTATGACATATCTTCATACCCACTGGAGTTTCACCTCCTTCAAGAAACGTTTGAAATTCCCTTCAGCAGAAAGCATCCAGTCTCTCCTTCTCAGGCC